>JAXIVH010000089.1:695000-851897 GCA_036785325.1 Urophycis tenuis
CACACACACACACACACACACAAACACACACACACACACCCTCCCTCAGCCTCCCTCTTCCTCTACCTCTCTATTGCTAGTCGTAATATCATTATTGCTATTATGATGATATATATATATATATATATATATATACAGTATATGTGTGTGTGTAGTACCCCTTTGCTGTTTTAGACAAATACTAGGGGTGGTTAACCTGAATTTGTTACCTAAAATGTTATCTCTAACTATAATTGTTTGTTTACTTTGTCTCTAGCTAACATCCTAAGCTGTTGCGTGAAAGCCCTGGGTGAGAGGCGCTACCGTTGGCACCACGACCAGGTGCTGAAGGTGATAGCAGATACCATCTGCTCAGGGATCTCACTCAGCAAGCAGCAGCAGCCAGCTAGGCATTCAATCACCTTTGTTAAATCTGGTGAGAAGCCTCAACACCGCCCAGGCCAAACAGGGGGGCTCCTGACAACAGCTAGGGACTGGCAGCTGAAGGGGGACTTGGGGAAACAGCTTAAATTCCCAGAGACCATCGCAGTGACCACACTTAGGCCGGACTTGGTTCTTATGTCAGAATCAACAAGGCAGGTGATACTGCTGGAGTTGACTGTGCCCTGGGAAGACCGGATGGAGGAGGCATTTGAGAGGAAGAGGGCCAAGTATGAGGAGCTGGCAGGCGAATGTCGGGGCAACGGATGGAAGACTCGGTGCAGCCCCATTGAGGTTGGATGCTGAGGTTTCACAGGCCAGTCACTCTGCAGGGCCCTCAAGTTGTTGGGAATAAGGAGTGTTTGTGAGGCAGGGATTAATGCTAGCTCGTTGAGGGTATACAGCAGACAAGAGGCGGTGTCGGTCAGGACACAGGAATGATGACAGGATATGATGTCTTTGCCAGCAGGTCTGATCACTGCCCTGATTTATTGTTCACTCAGTGTTGTGGAAATAATAATAAAAAAAGTATTAAAAAAAAGTAAAAAAAAAAAGTATAGGCCTATATATAATAATAAAAGTAAATCACAATCCCCATAATAACTAATGTGCTCACATAATAATAAATGTGTTTACACAAGCAGAAAAATATACATGCCTCTCCTTTACATGTACAACAATAATAATGGAACAACTAAACCAACAGAGTAGACATTTGCCATGATATTATCTTAACTGGTCCAATACTCCATCTACTGGCTAAACTGGGTATTACATAAAGAATGGCACATGGCGGACACGACGGTCCCCAGCCGATCAATTAGCGACATGAACTGCTTCAAGTTACTGACTGCTAGCTCACTGGACATTGAAACTACACCTAAACAGTAGCATAAGCATAATATCCATAAATAATGTTAACTTACGGACATGTGTAACCGATCGGCGGTAAGGCACGCATCAAAGCTAACCAGGTGCACACTAACAAACACAATATAAGAGCGTTACTTACTCCGTCCGTGCATCCACTTAACACTCGGAGTAGCACAACAAAAACACTTCTTCAACAAAAAACTACCGTTACAGGCGAAATACACTCAAGGTCCCTACAGGTAGGCCTATGTCCAAGCAGGAGAAAAGGAGATAAAAAGTGTGTTGGCTCAGCTCTGCGGCTCTCTGCTCCCCTGTGGTGATTGTGTCACTCCCCCAAAACGCAGCTTCAAAATAAGAGCCTTTGATACAAGGGGACTGCACAGCAAGAAAGCCATCAAAAACACCACTGATGCTGCTGAGAAGGCATCAAGATGGCTGTGGATCATGAGGGGTGATCCGTGGGCCACACAAGCTACCTAGACACAAGCCGGGGTCTGATCACCCCCGGCTGGGTCGCCTGGGCGAGGGTGTCTGATGTTGAGACCTGAAACACCCTATGACCTCAGGTTACATCACTGATGATGTGTCTAGGTTGTACCAGAGGGTGTATATTAAACCAACTAGGTAGAACCACCTGAATGTTTGTTTGAAATACCTGAACATGCCTTATTCATTGAACATGATAATACTGTAATCTCCTTTCCTCTAGTGGTTCAAAGCCAGAGGATTTCACAGAAGGGTAAGACAACATTGTTTTGTCATGATTAGAGCATTGACAGATCTTTTTCACCTCTATCAGCATGTAGGAATTGTACATTATTTTCATGGGTAATCATCACAGTTCTGTTGTTTCAAAATGAGTGCAGTTATTGATGTTTCTGTCAGTCATTATGCCAGTAGATAAGCATAGATGGTTTTTTATATTGACAGACTGCACCTACCACACTGGCCGTGATTCCTTCAACACATGCAGCTATGTCAAAGAAAGAGTCAGACAGGTTTGACAGAGTGACACATGATGTGGGGTTAACTGTAGGAATTAAGTTCTTGCTGATTTCTAATGTCAAAGTATGCACATTTAGCACATACTGTAAATTTAATTAAGTAAGTTTAATTTAATCATGTATACAAGTAATTTGCATAAACATTAGAAATAATACATATACATAAACACATAATAACACATATTAACGTCAATTAATTTTGTGTATCAAACTGATAGGCCAACAGAACTAATGATCTCACTAAATGTTCTTTTCCTTAACAGTGTCACACAGCGGTGAGGTCATGTTTTATTTTGGTGTTTTGTCTCGTCATTTCCTGTTTTATTTTGATAAGTAACTCTCCTCTCGTTTCAGGTCACTTGCCCTTCCTTGTGTGTCGCCTGTCTGATTGTCTCCCCTAATCACAGATTGTGTTCACCTGGTGCTCCCTTCCCTCCATGTGTTCAAGTAGTCTGCGTTTCCCTTGTCTTGTGCCAGTGTGTTTCGTCTTCAGTGTCTGTTCCACCCGTGCCGTTTTCTTCATGCCACAGTTTGCCTTTGCGGCCTAGAGTTCCTCGAAGGAGTGATTTTGAGTTGTATTTTTAAGAGAAGATTCTGAGTTTTAGAGTGACTGTTTTTGAGAGTCGTTTTTTGTTATTGCATTTTTATCTTGTCCCTCGGTTCAAGAGCCTCTGTTATTTTGAATAAATTCACCTTTACTGCCGTACTTGTGCATCTGAGTCCTCCTCTTAGTCCAGGCCTGACAGTACACACTGGCCAGTATGGACTCAGCAGAGACACCGGCAGAGGCAGCGCTCCAGCTGGACCAGGAGTCGCGCCTTTCACGTCAGGAAGAGTTCCAGACGGCCATGGCAGCACATCTCAACGACCTGTCGGGCAGGGTGCAGAATCTCGTGGATTATCTGTCCAAATCATCAGGTCCAGCCACCGCTCCGCAACCCCCTGCAGCCCCCACTCCAGCCCCGGCAGCACCCGGCTTCGGACCGGTAGCTAGACTGGCATCCCCAGAACGGTTTTCAGGAGAACCGGGTCAGTGCAAACCGTTTTTGATTGACTGCTCAATCCATTATGAACATACTCCACATGCCTTTCCCACAGACAGATCGAAGATTGCCTTCATGATCTCCCACCTGACGGGGAGAGCTAGAGCTTGGGCCACAGCCGAGTGGGCTCGTGATTCTTCTCTCTGCAGCTCACTGGCGGGTTTTCGGGCAGCCCTCCAGGGAACTTTTGACCCGGTCACATCTGACCGTGAAAAGGCCCAGAGGCTGACGGCGGTTAAGCAGGGCACGGAGACTGTATGTGACTATGCCATCCTTTTTCGCACCTTGGCGGCAGAGAGTGGCTGGAACTCCACCGCATTGTATGATGTATTTTTGAAAGGATTAGCGGCTCCCATCCGAGAGCTTTTGGTTCCCCTAGATCTGCCCTCTGATCTGGATTCCCTCATCGCGCTGGCCATCAGAACCGACAACAGGCTACGTGAGCTTCACCCGCCAGCACGGAGCAGATCGGCGAGCATGAGGAGCTTTCCCTCCATTGCAGCTCCGGAAAGCTCATCTCCTCTCCAGTCACCATCGGGACCGCGCCCTCATTGCCCCATGCACGGGGGGGAGGAGGCTATGCAGCTGGGACACGCACGACTGTCACGGGTGGAGCGAGAGCGACGACAGCAGGAAGGTCGCTGCTTTTACTGTGGGGAGACGGGACACCTCGTTGCGGTTTGTCCAGCCAAACGACCTACCAGGGTGAGTAACCTCAAGACCTCACGTCCCGCTCCCCGGATCCTCACGAACATTAAGGTAACACACCACGCGGTCACCACAGACATTGGGGTGCTCATAGACTCTGGGGCTGATGAGAGCTTTATGGACTGGTGGCTGGCCAAGAAGCTCGGACTGAAAACCGAAATGTTAGAGAAAACTATCACGGCCAAGGGTCTCAATGAGAATAACTTATTTACTGTAACTCATGTCACAGAACCGGTAGAACTTCACATTCGCGACCATCAGGAAACCATGAACTTTTTCTTGTTTAATTCTCCATCACATGCTTTAATCTTGGGACTTCCATGGCTGCTTTGCCACAATCCCCACATTGATTGGAGAACGGGGAAAATACTGGGCTGGGGAAAAGACTGTGCGAGCCATTGTATGGACTCTCCGGCACAGGAGAGAGAAGTAACCATGCTTAACATTGTCTCTGCTGGTTCTCCCGCAGACCCAGAATATCCTGACTTAAGCTCCGTCCCCTCATGCTACCGTCACCTAAAGGAAGTGTTCAGCAAATCCAAAGCGTTGTCACTACCTCCACACCGACCCTATGACTGCGCCATTGATCTCATTCCCGGTTTCACCATTCCCAAGGGACGCCTGTATTCGGTCTCAGGACCGGAAAAAGAGGCCATGAGAGAATACATAGACACATCACTGAAGGCGGGGCTTATCCGTCCCTCCTCGTCTCCTGCAGGGTCCGGTTTCTTTTTTGTGGGAAAGAAAGATGGGTCATTAAGGCCGTGCATAGACTACAGCCCCTTGAATGACATTACTATTAAAAACCGCTACCCTCTACCCCTGATGTCCTCTGTTTTCGATCAGTTACAACAGGCCAAGATATTCACGAAACTAGACTTACGTAATGCCTACCATTTAGTCCGAATAAAGGAGGGAGATGAATGGAAGACAGGGTTTAATACCCCCTGCGGACACTACGAGTATTTGGTCATGCCCTTCGGACTCACAAACGCACCTGCTGTATTCCAGGCCATGATCAACGACATCCTTCGGGACTTTCTAGACCGGTTCGTTTACGTCTATTTGGATGACATTTTGATTTACTCCTCAGATTTACAATCACACCAGACACACGTGACCCAGGTTCTCCAAAGGCTTTTAGCGCATAAGCTTTACGTCAAAGCCGAAAAGAGTGAATTTCATGCCCACACCATCTCCTTCCTGGGCTTCATTGTAGCCCCTGGGAGAGTGCAGATGGACCCGGCAAAGATAAGAGCTGTCGCAGAATGGCCCACACCCGATAACCGCAAGAAAGTTCAGCAGTTCCTCGGATTTGCTAACTTCTATAGGCGGTTCATCAGGGGCTTCAGCGCAATAGCTGCTCCACTGCACACACTGACATCTCCAAAGGTTCGTTTCTTTTGGTCTCCGGAGGCGGAGGCGGCTTTCCGCGAACTCAAACGCCGCTTCACCACCGCTCCGATCCTCACCATGCCGGACCCGCAGCGGCAGTTCGTGGTGGAGGTGGACGCCTCCAACGAGGGGATCGGGGCCGTCCTCTCCCAGAGATCGCAGCAGGACGGAAAGATGCATCCATGTGCTTATTTGTCTCGGCGGCTGTCCCAGGCTGAACGAAACTATGACGTCGGAAACAGAGAACTGCTCGCCGTCAAGGTGGCTCTAGAAGAGTGGCGTCATTGGTTAGAGGGGGCCAGCCAGCCATTCCTGGTGTGGACGGATCACAAGAATTTGGAGTACATACGTCAAGCTAAGAGACTTAATTCTCGCCAGGCCAGGTGGGCGCTGTTTTTTAATCGGTTCTCTTTTTCTCTCTCGTACAGGCCGGGGTCCCGGAACGTCAAGCCGGACATCCTGTCACGACTCTTTGACCCTGAGCCTGTAGCCAAGGAGCCTGAACCCATCCTTCCACTGTCCTGTGTGGTTGGAGCGGTAACTTGGCAAATAGAAAAGGCGGTTAAGCTGGCCAACGGTGTAGCTCCGTCACCTAGTGGGTGCCCTGAAAACAAGCTGTTTGTTCCGGCTGATCTGCGCCCACAGGTGATCCATTGGGCTCACTCCTCGCCGCTATTCTGTCATCCGGGAGTCAGGCGGACCATGTTCGCCATCTCCCGGAGGTTCTGGTGGCCCTCTATGGAGCCGGAGGTTCGGGAGTACGTCGAAGCTTGCTCGGTCTGCGCCCGCAATAAATCATCCACTGGTTCACGCATGGGCCTGCTTCAACCGCTTCCCATTCCCTCCCGGCCTTGGTCAGACATCTCCCTGGATTTCGTCACAGGGCTCCCGGTCTCTCAAGGCAACACCACAGTCCTGACCGTGGTGGATCGATTTTCCAAGATGGTAAGATTTATTGCTTTGCCGAAACTTCCATCAGCTGGAGAAACAGCAGAAGTCATGCTCAATCAGGTATTCAAGATTCATGGTTTTCCAAGAGACATTGTTTCGGACCGGGGGCCCCAGTTCATTTCCAGATTCTGGAAGGAGTTCTGTAAGCTCATTGGAGCCAAAGCCAGCCTGACGTCAGGATATCATCCGGAGGCCAATGGCCAGACCGAGCGGCTCAACCAGCAGCTGGAAACCGGCCTCCGGTGCCTTGTGTCACAGAACCCCGCCACATGGAGCAAGCACCTGGTCTGGGTGGAGTATGCGCATAATACACTCCCCACATCTGCCACAGGATTCACGCCGTTTAAATGTGTGTTTGGCTACGATCCCCCTCTCTTTGCAGACCACGAGCCAGAAGTGTCAGTCCCCTCCGCCCACGCCTTATTCCGCCGCTGCCGCCGCATCTGGGCAGCCGCAAGACAGGTGCTCATCCGACAGGGGGATCGGGTGAAAAGAGCGGCCGACCGCAAGAGGCGACCCGCGCCGGACTACCAGCCCGGCCAGAGAGTGTGGCTCTCTGCCAAAGACCTGAACCTCAGAGTCCCATCTAAGAAGCTGGCACCGCGGTTCGTGGGCCCCTTTCCCATCTCACAGATCATCAGTCCTGCTGCCGTGCGTCTTCGATTGCCCCGATCCCTGCGCACCCACCCCACCTTTCATGTCAGCCAGATCAAGCCGGTGAAAGACAGCCCCCTGGTCCCGGCAACCACTCCACCTCCACCCCCTGAAATAGTGGACGGCGGCCCGGTTTACAAGGTCAAGAAGCTATTGGCGGTACGCAACCGGGGCCGGGGAAGACAGTTCCTGGTAGACTGGGAGGGTTATGGTCCGGAGGAGAGACTGTGGGTTCCGTCCAGACACATAGTGGACCATACCCTCATTGATGACTTTTACCGGGATCACCCGGAGCAACCTGGACCGTCAGGATGTCGGTCCTAGAGGGGGGGGCACTGTCACACAGCGGTGAGGTCATGTTTTATTTTGGTGTTTTGTCTCGTCATTTCCTGTTTTATTTTGATAAGTAACTCTCCTCTCGTTTCAGGTCACTTGCCCTTCCTTGTGTGTCGCCTGTCTGATTGTCTCCCCTAATCACAGATTGTGTTCACCTGGTGCTCCCTTCCCTCCATGTGTTCAAGTAGTCTGCGTTTCCCTTGTCTTGTGCCAGTGTGTTTCGTCTTCAGTGTCTGTTCCACCCGTGCCGTTTTCTTCATGCCACAGTTTGCCTTTGCGGCCTAGAGTTCCTCGAAGGAGTGATTTTGAGTTGTATTTTTAAGAGAAGATTCTGAGTTTTAGAGTGACTGTTTTTGAGAGTCGTTTTTTGTTATTGCATTTTTATCTTGTCCCTCGGTTCAAGAGCCTCTGTTATTTTGAATAAATTCACCTTTACTGCCGTACTTGTGCATCTGAGTCCTCCTCTTAGTCCAGGCCTGACAAACAGGGCAAAACAGAGGTGTTGGTGGACTGGAAGCCTTGCTCAGTTTGGTATGTTTTCACCTTTATTTATTCGTACCTATACCTTTCTTTTCAGGAACACACTGATCACATTCACATGCCAACACAAAGTAACATCTGGAACATCTGCCCAGTACAACCACAGTTGGATCGGCTGCCACTGAACAGCTTCACTTGAGGTTTTCCTCGTCCAGATTGACCCTGTCGATCCTGAGGGTTGAACTGATGTTCAGTCCGGTCACAAGCTTGCTTCTCTAACCTTTACCCCCCCTGCCGCCGCCTCCAATTTAAGTTCCTCTGTATTTGATTGTTTATGTAAAGTCTCCTCTCCTTTCATCTCACTTTATTGATGCAGACTGTCTGGTTTTTCCCCCCCAATCACTTCTTTGCTTTTTTGCACAATTGTATATTATGTATATACCATATTATCACCATCTGTGAAATATTCAAGTTCCAGACCTCACAACACGTCAACTACTGTTGTTATAACATTTACTGGTATTTATTCCACTTAACCAGATTTTTTATCAAGTCATTTCAATGGCTTTCTTCCTCATACTTTCTCTTATTTGCGTCAATTATAATTTTTCCCTGTTACAATTACATCATAGATGACTAGAACCTTAATTGCCTTCCGAGATGAGAATCAGTATAAAATAGGTAGAGTATATACAGTTTGTTATATAAGTGAAGGTTGGTCAACATACATCATACGTTGTTGATATTCCTTTTTTTCTCATCTCTTTTCAGTGGAAAGAAATGGGCCAAGTCCTGGCAGCCAAAAGAATCGATAGATGTGTAAATATGTATATAATGTAGTTACGTTTCCCCTCCACTCCTGATGTTGCACAGTCAACTGATGATGATTAACAGATATGTATAAAGTTGTATATATTGTTTAATTTTAATTTCGTGTTTTATTCTGCGTATTTCTATTATTTTATTATGTATATATGTTCAATGTGTGCGGAGTTAGGCCTACTTAATGGCCAAATATGTGCAAGATATTGATGTTTGCCTTCCAAACAGTCAGTTTAGACCAAATCTTCCCCATAAAAATATGTATTCTTGCAAATAAGCATATGTCCCCATTCCCTTAATATGACCATAAACATAGGCCTAACTGCTCCCCTTTCCCACGCTGACAGGATAGATCAGCGGTTCCCCAACTCTCTCTGCTGGGCCCCCCTTTGGTTCATAAGAAAAATATTGTCCAGCTTTGATCTGTATTTTGTCTTGATCTCACATAGGCAGGATGGGACAAAAAGAAGTATGGCCCGTGCTCATTTCCTCGCATCGTGCTGAAAAAATCTGTCCTTTGACAGGTCGTGTTTGGATATCGTTGACTGAGCATTCAGGAACACTCTGGTCATTGATTAAAACCATTTAGTGCAACACATGTGATACAGTTAGACTTGGCACTGAAGGGTCCACTCCAGAATGAATGTGAGTGGGTAGAGACTAATCAGCTGGCTGATTTGCCCATTGACTTCATATGGCTGTTGATAGTCCCTGCATCCCCTTCCCCAGACTGACAGCATGGTAGATGATCAACATTATAGTATATTGTAGTGTCAGTGCATTTCTGTGTACACTGTCCATTTTGCACACAGTCCATTCACTTTAACCCTTCCCCCAATCCTCTAGAATGTTCCTTTATGTCCTGGATTGCATTACACTGTCCATCCGTTAGTTATATTTTGTCACTTACATATTCAAATCAGCAAGTCTTTCCTTAAAAATACGATATATTTGCAAGGTTTAAGTGTCAAAATCTCAGCAGGGACCACACAGATTCTTCAGATTGTCCTGCACTGATGTTTTACTGCACAACTGCACACTGCTCCCCACCTCTTTGTGCAGAAGACAAACAAGTTGCACACTCAAATATCCCCCACCAGTTTCACTGTTTTGTTCTCCCTAATATGCGCTGCGAATTGTGAACCATGAAGAACTCAATGTATGTCCATCCATATTATAATGAATAGGCTTATATTAGTTTGCATCCAGCATGCTGCGTGGACTTCATTACATCTGCTGCACGGCTGCTACCACCATTATGAAATGCTACGTTTATACAGTCTGACTGTCAACCTCATAAAAGTAATATTTTACAAATCTGCATTATATAAACTAACGAAATTCATTAAAGTAAGTAATTTGGCAACTTTTAAGTCATTCAGTTAAACTACGTCTATTCCTGTGAGCGTGAATGATCACTCGAAGTGATCGATCTTTCTAACTTTGACTGAAGTAAACAGTTGAATCAGTACGTCTGCTTTTACTAGTCTTTTTTACACAAATATCTGGAGTACTTTTGCCTCCTCTGCATACTACACACGCATGACTCAGAAGAACAAGCTTGCACTTTTTAATCATAGTGCGTTGTGTTAATTGATCGGCTGTTTTGTGTTTTACCAGCGCACAGCACGCCTGTACACAGTACTACTCTGTGGACATTGGACTATATTTCTTGCCGTCATGTCTTTCTTTAGAAGGCCATTCCAATTATGTATTTGGTTTTGTCCTGCAACACAATTGCAACAAATTATGCTAATGATGGTTTGGATGATTAGATTGTCGACATGTTTGTTTGTTTGTTTGTTATTTAAAGACAATTCTCCGACCACACCATATTCCACAATACATTTATGTTATCTTTGATGTTGATAGTGAAGTGCAGTACTCGATAAATAGTATGGGACATTAAAGAACACATGACTTCTTTTTTTCAGTGTTTTATTGAAGACAGTGACAAAACAAAACGGGCACAAGCCTAGCATAAACACACACACACACACACACACACACACACACACACACACACACACCACTACCTAGGTGGAGTCTTCTCTTCCTCATCCTCGCTGGTGTCTGGACTGCTCAGGCCCATGAGATCAAATTCCTCTTCTTCAGGCATATCTAAGAGGAGAGAGGCCTGTGGACCTAGAGCCGTCTTGTATTGCTGCAGAACCACCTGAATTCACTCTGTCACTTCAGCAAGTCTTCTTTTTAGAAGACAATGGAGTCCACTTCCATCTTCTACATGTCAAGAGAGAAAGAGGACAGAAAACACAACGTACTGCATGTATATTGAGACTGGCCTTCAGACAACTCAAACACATTGGGCTCTAATTTCGTGACAGGCGCAGGCGAAGCGCAGGGTGTCGCAGCCCGCGCAGTGGTCATTTCGACCGGCGCAACACCGCGCGCAGCGTATTTGGCAATTTGGTAGACCGGTCTGCGCTGAGATGGGTGTGGCCACGCAGCAGGGGGAGGTGTCGACAGATTTAGCTTGGCGGAGTGACAATTTCGTGCCAAAAACCTGCGCCGAAGGTGCGCTGAAAGCCCGCCAGCTCCAACCTGGTCTACTCTCGGCGCAAGGCGAAGCGCAGCCGGTCTAGTGGTAATTTGGTAGACCGGTGCACAGTGCGCACACGTCACCAAAACCTCACGGGCAGGTTTCCAGAATGTCAGGCACATTTCAATGCAATAAATAATGGCAACAACCACAATTTAATGCAACTATCTGAATCTGCACATAAATTGATATCTTTATTGATTGTCCCACATGTCCTCGCATCTGACGGCAGATCAAAGACGTTTCTCACGCATAATGGGAACTCAACCTGACTTAATCAACACAGCTGAAAGTGGGATGCAAACTAACGACATCTTCTACATGTCAAGAGAGTATGAGGACAGAAAACACAACGTACTGCATGTATATTGAGACTGGCCTTCAGACAACAACTCAAACACATTATGTTAAACGGGTTAACCTTTCTTGAAAGGATCTAATGTACAACATTCAGCGCCACTTTATGTCACACTCGAGCACCAGCATCTCAGAGCAAAATAAATGGAAGTGTCAGCCACATTTCCCCCCTCCTTTCATGTTCTCAGCAAAGTGTTGTCAAATGCAGTAGTGATGAGCAACACAATTCTTTTCAGTGTATTGAATCATTTCACAATCAATAATTCACATGAACTTATATTCATAGGAATCATACACAGAACTGAAAGTCCTGAGCCGCTGTGACTGAGTGCACTGCTACTATGGGTCAACCTGACCCCATGCCTACCACACATGTTTTTGATTGGGCTGGAGGTTGCATGTTGTACTTTTAACTCACTGCATCTTGCAAGCTCTGTCTTGAGGACCACTGCCAGGCTCTGCAACGACGTACAGTGCTGGGCCATCTCCAACAACAGGATAGGGAGCTCCTCTTGCAGCCGAGTTGTCAGCATGTACTGGTCATGTAGCTTGTTCTTGATGCCCATTGTTACTAATGATCCAATACAGTTACATAAATACATTACAGTTTAGTAGGGCTGGGAGAAACATTAGCAGTACATTTTGTAATGCAACCATATCATTTATGAAGCATTGGAAACATACCACTGCCATTGTCCTCCCATGGCCATATTGTTTCAGTGCTCTGTCCAGCAACAGACTGGTCCACCAGGGTCACAACAATCTTTTTGGAGTCATCTGCAACAAGACTATTGTACTTCTCAATCTCCTGGAGAAGACGCTTTCTGTCTTCTGTCAACTTTCTTCTGAGACGATGGCGAAGCTTGTTGCTGTCTGCAAAGACACAGGTTTTTAGGAGAAACTGCGATAATGCAATCCATTAAAATATGCAGACCCACATACAATGTTATATTAAAACCATATGCATACATTTTTCTTATATCAGATAATGAAAGAAAAAGCCTCCATACCATTCTGACGGTAGAGGCTTTGTTTCTGTTGCTTCACACCCAGATGAAGACCCTCAATGGACTGCTGGAGATTGTGCAGATCTTTTATTTGGGTCTCTGTAGATATGGGTTAGAGTGAAATATATATTACACTATAGTCGCATCAGTCTATAAGTTGCATTTATTTTTGAAACATTCATTTAATAAGAATCCAAAAACAAACATTTAATCTGAACATAGGAGCTCAGCTTCGCGGCTGAGACACAAATAGACTGTATTTCCTCAAGCTGGTCTTCAATTAATAGCCGGGTCATATAATGGTCAGGGCTTTGTTTACACAAACAAATGATCATAAAAAAACACTCCTGGAACAAAGTGACAAGGATCTGGCCAGCCAAACTACAAAAAAAAAGTGTGACTTATAGTCCAGAAAATACGGTACTGTATGCTGTTTTGTCCTTACCACTCTCTGCCCATTCCTTGACCTCACCAATCCACTGTTCTACCATTGCATCTGTGCACTGCAGCTCCGTCTTAAGTTGTGACAGCCTCTCTGCCTCTTTTTGTGCCCTTTTAGATGTTTGAAATGTTTTACAGTTAGAAATCATGATGCTAAATCCCTGGCCAGGAGCAAAACCATAATGTCAAAACAAAGAAGAACATGGAACATACCTTCAAGTATCTTGTGGAGAGGGCCTTGTGCAGCGCTTTGTCTTTGTGACGGTTCCAACCCATTGCATGCACATTGAGCATGTCCACACCTGCTGGTATAAGAATACTTACATTATGTTCTGCAATTGATAAACAATATTAGATGATAGTACAAACTCAAAAACTAATGATAGTGAGATACCTGCTTTTGACATGTACTTGGTTGTCAGGGCACAACGGGAGAGGTAACTATTTACTTGCTCCACCTCCTCACCAGCAGTTGTTCCAGCTCAGTTTTTTAGGAGTAGCATAAAGGGACTTCAAATTCATTTTCATCAGACAACTTTGATTTGTAAAATGACAATGAAACCTTGAATCCTTGCGGTATCATACTTACTCTTCCTGCACAAAGTGTGCGATGCTCCAGCAGCTTTGCAAAAGCTTGTCTGGAAAATCCAGGTGAGATCACTTTCAGCTCCTGAAGAGAGTTGAGGAGATCCAACGTATACATTGTGGAGGCACTGGCAGATGCTGGCCAATATCTACTCCTGATGAGGTCCTTCACATCAGGCAACCACTGATGCAGGCATGTTTGGCTCCCATATAGTGGCAGGTGCAAGTCATAGCGCCCTGATCATAATAAAAGAACATTAGTAATGCACATTGACACATAGTGTATAGTTAGACTAACACAGGTCTAAATACAGAACTCTTTTTTTTTTGTACCATTGATGGTAATCAAGATGACCGGTTTTCCAGCCGACAACGTGATGTTCGGGACATGGCAGGTGCAATGCTGTGCTTGCACAGTGGGTAAGATGCAAACGGTCCAAAAGAAAAGTGAATTCAGATGACTTAACATTCTGTTTGTGGCAAGCACTGGCGACTGGTGATGACATCACCAGAAAAAAATGTGCAACAAATATTATATTATTGTTATCATGATTATAATACTTTATTATTAATAATTCTCAATAGTTATCATTTTGTATTAAATTCTTATTGATGAGTATGGCATATTTCTACATTGCATATCATTTGTGTTAGGACTTTATTTCATGTATTTATTGCTCCCTGCTCCCTCACTGCCGCCATTCTCCTGATTTGCTGATGCAGTTTGGCTACGGAGTCGTGGAAGGTGGGG
The DNA here is from genome assembly GCA_036785325.1 of Urophycis tenuis. NCBI lineage: Eukaryota > Metazoa > Chordata > Actinopteri > Gadiformes > Phycidae > Urophycis > Urophycis tenuis. Next base: position 709,388 of record JAXIVH010000089.1, read on the forward strand.
CAAAGCTGGGGCTGCCCCTCTGTCTCAATGCAATGTACTGTACATGGGAAAACATGAATGTGCATGCACACATTTGATAGCCAGTGTGGCAGTCATCTTGATGCCCCACTGCAGCATCATCAGGAAGGGGAGGTGCCACCTCCCCTAGGTCCTAGACCACTTTTATACATGCAGCTGAGAGATTGTACGCAAACCCATTGGTAGACGAGTGATATAAGAACAGCCTTTCAACTGCTGCGGTGCAGGTTTGCTTCCTGGTCGAAACGATTCATGTCATTTTTTAAATGTCCTATCTATTAAGAGGCCGGTGCCCCATTTCATTTTACATGTAAAAACGCCACCGGTGGCAAAAGACAGAATAAATGAGAACTTGAACAAGAAGAGCACACAGTTAGACTTATGATGTCAGACCTTGTTCATGAGTGTAATATTGTCCATCCTCTCCTCTTGAGATGCGTATGGACGGGGGAATGGCTTTAAACAAGCCATTGACTATGCTGTCCCTGTTGTGGAGTGGTCGTTTGGTGTGATACTGTACATCACAGTCCCCACAAAACCACTCCTCTGGGAGGCACTCTGCACCTAAGCAGAGGGAAAAATGGTCATTGTTTTGGGTCAAGAGGTCATACTTAACTAAGCACCAGATGTTTTATTTGACCTACTTTTTTCATGTACATAGATACATGATGTTATTTGATGAATGAATATCCAACCTTATAACAGCAGGCTGGTGGCAGAAGCAACACAATGGCTTGCCGACAGCTTCAGATTCCAAAAGGCATCTGAGGTGGTAGGGCCGGGCTTCTTCCCAGCGGTCTGAGGCTTTCTGCTGCCCAACAGACCATAATAATGCTGAACCTTTCTCAGTCTCAGCAGGACAGGGACATGAGTCCAGTATGGCAGAAAGACTCTCCATGTTTTGTTCTACAAAGAGCACATGACCAAATGATCAACAATGCATATGTAGATTTTTTATTTTATTTTAGAATAAACTATTGTATATTTACCAAATTTATTGAGGATTTAGCTGCTGGGTGATGGCAAAGAATCCTCTGCAGAAAGTTCCATGCCTGTAAAACAGTACATGACAGTTTGAGACATCACTGCACCATTAACTTAAAAGAAAAAAAAAAAATATATATATATATATATATTATATAACCTTTCCTGAAATTGCAAAATGATACAATTTATGTTTTTCAGTTTAATGTATTAGCTGATTATTTGGTAAACTATTGGACTACTCTCCATAACTGTGTTACATTGGGCTGTTGTTTCTCATAACAGTGATCTACTCTGACTTTGTACAGAAACAAACCTGTAGTTTGGCTACTACAGCAGCCTCCACCGCCTCCACGTCTCCCTCTGGGCTTGCCACGTCTGCCATCCTTTGCAGCCTTCTGTTAAATGGATGATCTTGTTAGATTGAGTTGCTGAGGTACTGAGACATGACTTCATGGACAAGGATGTTAAAACCTTACCCTGGCTTCAGCAAGCATTTGATCGTGAATCAACCCAATGGTAAAGTGTCTTCCTTCTTGGCACTGGGGGTCAAGGGGGTCAGGAGAAAAGTAGGCCATTGTAGGTAAATACGGACGGACAGACAGACAGACGGATATACAGACAGACAGACAGACAGACAGATAGCAGGGAAAGGTTGGCTCTTAAAAGTGCCTTTGTGGTTTAATAGAATTCAATCAGGGCTGAATTGATGCTGCAAGGGGAGAGAGAAAAGATGATGAGGAGGGTGCTGTGGATGCAGATAGGGTGTGAAGTGAGACACATACACACACACACACACACATATTCTATACATATTCTAGTAACAACATACAGAGACAGGTCATTAAGGAGCAGGTAGGGGTTAGACAGTGGATACAGAGACAGGTCATTAAGGAGCAGGTAGGGGTTAGACAGTGGATACAGAGACAGGTCATTAAGGAGCAGGTAGGGATTGGGTCAAACACCCTTCCCACTCCTAGATGGTCCTGACCAGCAGACCCAGTCAGGCGTGACAGAAGAGACAGCATGCTACGCCCGTGTCCCAAGCAATAGCAACGGTGGTGGTGTGCTGGTGAACACCACCCACTGGTCTGGTGTCAGAGAGAGAGAGAAGAGATGGTGAGGAGGGTGCTGTGGATGCAGACAGGGTGTGAAGTGAGACACACACATATACACACACAGTAGCTGTTTTGTAATGGTTGAATTAGTGGAGGGATTATCAGTATTTGAGGGTGAATGAGCTGGTCCACACATGACACCCAACACAGGGCTGGACTGGAGGCAGCCAGTTGGCTTGGTGCTCTGGTTCTCTGGACACATGGTCTGGAAGACCACATCAGCAGCAGCATGGGAGATGACTAGCAACCACTACATTACTGAGCTAGGAATGTAATTCTAGTAACAACACCCAGGGGTGACGGTGGCTCAGTGGTTAGAGCAGGGGGACAGAGCAGGTCATCCACCAACCGCAGGTCGGTTTGATTCCCTCCACAGACGGACAGACAGACAGACCTGTTAGTCATATTTGTAAAAAAAAAAAAAAGAAGTATATATATTTATATATAAAAGGGGTGATGCAAAGACACAGCAAGAAAGTTAGACTGCAAAACACACTGGACTGCCCTTATGTCTTGGATGTCTTGTCTTGTGTATGTATGTGTTACGGGTCCCGAGAACCGGGACCGCGGAGACAAATATGTTACCTGTAAAAGCAGGTTAATTGCGGAACAGTGAAGACACGAGGCTTCTTCGCTTTCCTCCAGAACGTGTCTCTGATTTATTTTACACAAATAAAAGCTTCTGTTCACATTACTGACATTCACATTCAACCCAACTGAAACATTTTCCCTTTTAACCCTTTTCAGTTTCTCTAATCATCATTTCCTTTCACACACACAAGTTATACAAAATAACAATATGAGTAAACACATTATATGTTTGTCTTATTCAGCAATTAACTGAAAGAAACCACTATTTAAAGTGTACCCTGAAAGTCCAGTCTATTGGACCAATGTGCAGCTGACAGCTGCACATTGGTCCAATAGACTGGACTATTTTCAATATATGAACAGCTGCTGCTAACAGCTGCTGTTACATATCAGCTCAGTCACTCTTATTAACAGTAAATATCCAGACAACATAACAAAAATACATTTTACTTAAAAAGTTACAAATAAACGCGTGAGTTTCAGAATATATACAGCAAGTCTTTACCGAACCGAACGCGAAACCACAGCGAGCTCAGCTGTAATGGCGGCCGGGCGGGAAACTTCTTTCTTTCCCAACTGGTTTTCCCAGTTTTCCCAAACTAACTCGGCCGAATCCTACTAACGTCTCTTATTTACATGAGCACGGGTAACAGGCAACCACACAAAACAACATTTACCGGTGTTCTCACTATTACCGACCTGTAAAAGCAGGTTAATTGCGGAACAGTGAAGACACGAGGCTTCTTCGCTTTCCTCCAGAACGTGGCTGTGTCTCAATCCACGTACTTCCACAAGTACACTTCCGTAAGTGCACTGTGTGCACTATGTACTTACTGATGTAGTGCGTGAATTCCGTCTAAGAAGTACAGTCTCAAATGAAGCACTCCCGTTTTGCACTTACCGGAAATGATGATACAAGCGTTCGTTCCAGTATTAGCATTAACGTATAAGCATATCGGCACAAACCGTTCACAATCGCTAATGACATCTGTCATACATCTGTCTAACAATAAAATGGTAATACATAACGAAAAATAACCACTTTTCGATTGATTTGTAACGTTATATCTTAGTGGTCTGGACCAACGGTCCACAGGTGTCGTCCGCAATCTTTATCAGATTGTTTTGGAAAGTGCTGGCGTTCCCTCCCCTTCCGTTACGTAGACAAAATGGCGACCATTGAGGGTGGAAAGTGTCCAGCGTAGTACACTCAGCTTTTTGACCGTTATGAGTGCACCATCCGGGTACTAGTAGTGTACTGCGTCTTGCCGCAATTACCAGTGTGAACGCACTATGTACTCAAAAAGGGAAGTTTAAGTGCGCAAGTACGTGGATTGGGACACGGCCACGGGCCGTGTCCCAATCCACGTACTTGCGATAGACTGACCAATAGACCAATAGACACAATAGACTGACCAACAATAGTTGGTCAGCTGACCATAGTGCTCTAGAGGGGATATGGTGGTGGAGGAGATCAGACAAGTACGGGGGGGGCCAAACCATGGAGGGATTTGAATACAGTAAGTAGGAGTTTGAAATCGATGCGGTAGCGGATGGGGAGCCAGTGAAGCGATGCGAGAACCGGGGTGATATGATCACGTTTTTTTGTACAGGTGAGAAGTCGGGCGGCAGAGTTCTGAACCAACTGCAGGCGGCGGATCTGGGATTTGTCGATGCCAGTATATAGGGCATTGCAGTAGTCCAGTTGTGAAGAGATAAAGGCATCGATGACTCTCTCTAGAGCACTACGGGGCAGGTAGGCTTTGGTCTTTGCTAGGGTTCTTAGGTGGAAAAAGCTTTTTCTGACTACAGCACTAACCTGCTGTTCAAATTTGATAACGCCCAGGTTTCTGACCGAAGGCTTGATTTTTGAGGCAAGAGGGCCCAGGGCAAAGGTGGAAAAAGCTGGAGGAGTTTTGCCAAAGACAATTGTCTCAGTCTTCTGTTCATTTAGGTTGAGGAAATTTGCACTCATCCATGCCTTGATGTCGGCCAGACAGTCAAGCAATGATTGTAGCGCAGCCTGACCATCAGCCTTTAGGGGGAGATATAGCTGAACGTCATCGTCAAAGCAGTGGAAGGAGATGGAGTGGCTGCGCAGGATTTCCCCTAAGGGTAGAATGTACAGCAGGAACAGGATAGTTACTTCAAGCTTTTTTGGTGAATGAGCAATTTTGTAAATAGTGTAGTAACATTATACTTATCTCTCTTGACTGTATTCTTGCTATCTACGGATAAATGTATAATGTAGAAACTAGTAGGCTATCAAACGATGCTTGCAAAGTAGGCCTAACCTAAATTCTATATTTTGCAAAGTTTGTGATAGTTTTAGCAGAGGTGTTTCATCATAATAGCGCCCTGACATTTGTTGTTCTAGGTCTTTAGGATTTACTTTTGTATTTCAGCATAAATATGTCTGTCTGTATCAGTAATGTGTCATTCTGGTAGAAAATCGAGGCAGGGTAATGTTGATTAAAATGCCACTGTTCTCCATCTCAACATTATTCAAATGTCACAAGTTTTATGCACTTGACATGGTTAGGAAAATCTTACTTCTTATCCAACTATGCTTGTGTACTTGCATTCAAGTGGAATTCTAACTTATTTTCTTTTGACAGGTGTGTAACACCGCATTATGTAATAACACCACATTATGTAATAATGTAATAAATTTGCACGCCATTATGTAATAACTGCCGCATTTTGTAATAATCTGCCGCATTATGTAGTAAACTTATTGAACGTAATATGTAATACATTTTGCCGCATTATGTAATAAGTTATTACATATTGCGGTTGTTACTACATAATGCGGGTGTTGCAATATTTTTTTTAGCAAAATGTAACAATTGGTGTAATATGTAATAACCAACCGAAATTGACATTTTCATTGATTAAAAACAGCATAATAATGTGTATTTTACTCAAAAATAATAATTGGGAGGACAGTATGACAACTATTGCTCAGCTTACATTGTAACAATCCACCTTTTAACTTTGGTTGTGCTCATTTAAACGCACAAGGGGTTATTTTCAATTCATATTCGCAGTTAGATTAGTCATGAGATCAAGTTTGGAGGTAAGTGCTTCTGATAGTTAACCAATTTAGAAAATTGTCAATTAAATCTCTGTCTATGCTCAAGCAGCAGTAAAGAAAAGACATACAGCACCAAATAATTAAACATGGGCTTTGCACAACAGCACCATGTAGTCTAGCCTATTCAATAAATGTCATGTTCCATGTAACCTTAACATTCATTCATGATGCATATTTCCAACAACACCTACAGTAATAGTACCTGCATTAATGTAGCACTGGCAGTGTCACAAAATTATACTAAGTATTATTCTGACACAAAAATGCAGGATAGCCTATATTATGCAAACCCAGAGTAAGAAACAAAAAATAGTTGCAGAACAAATGACGTCGAACAGTTAATTATTTCAAATGATTTATTCTCTAAATGCCCAATAATGCCTTGTTTAGACAAAGAACAGATACCGTCCTGTAGAGGTACAGACATCATGGATGAACAATGTGTAATGAACAGCAAATTTTATGGCAATCTTTGATAATAGGCCGAATATCTCAATCAACTAAATGAAAAACAATCCCGCCACAGCCTAACACACACACAATGGAATTGTAGTGGATAATAAAGTGGAAATGTAAAATTTAACAATGTTCTAGACATATTACAGGCCATGGCACACATATAACCACACAACTAACCCATCTAAAAATCTACATTTGAACTAGGGAGACTCAAGAAAATCTACCTACAATGCAAAACAAAATGTAGCCCTAAGGTTTCCAAAAAATGTCCTTGATTTTAAAATGACCATGGCCAATGTGCTTAATCAGAAGCCAGGCCCTCATCCACCTGCTATTTTGGCTGAATAGCTCCCTCAGTCTAACAGCATGACCACTACTGCGTCCAGTGGATTTATAGAGCCTCATTATGCTTCTGGAATTGTCATGATCATAATCCAACTTTAGGGTGTCAGCTAAAGTTTCTCTGATGTAGATTTGCGGATGGAGCGGATTTGCAAGATCTCGAAAACGTTTAGAAACTCTATTGAATGCCCAGAGCATTGAGGAGTCTGCATTAAGGGTCAACTGGATGATAAATGACAGCAATTCTGTAGGCAAGATGGGTGTGCCATGCATTCTGTTTTCCGCATCATTATCTGGAGGTCCACACAACTGGACATCATCTTGGTCTCGTTGAGCGACATCGTTGGACTGATCATCTAGATCAGGGGTGTCAAACTCATTTTGGTTCAGGGACCACATACAGCCTATGAGATGTCAAGTGGGCCGCATTAGTGCAATCACAACAGAATTACCTATACATAACAATAAGTCCATGCTTTTCCCTTTGTTTTCATGCAAATAAGTACAAGTACAGTAATCTTCATATTTAATGAAATATCCTTTTACAAAACATATCATGAACAAACTCAGATTTAAGGTTTCCACAAGTTGTTGTGTTTTCGCCATGATGTCTCATAGTGGCGTCAAATATTATATTCCTTGAGCACCGACACTTGTTAATCACACACCAAGCACACAGGTTTCCCACTCAATGATTGTATGAAGAATTTCGAGGTTGTGTCTTTTATGCATTTTTTTACTTTCAAAATTCATCCAGCAGGCCGGGTTGAGCCCCCTATCGGGCCAGTTTTGGCCCACGGGCCGTATATTTGACACCCCTGATCTAGATGGACATCATTTTGGGGTTCATCTAGTTGGGAATCAGTGTGAGGTTCATTCAGTGTGGCATCACCATGTGGTCCTTCAGTAAGAGTTTCATTGTCTGTGTTGTCGTTTGGTGTGAGTTCTTCATTTTCACTCTCTTGATCCGATTCATTTTTATGTTGAATTATCCTTTCTCTCTCTGCTTCAAAGATGTTTTCAATATATGAAGAGACTGATCCTTCCAGACTTAAGTAATGTTCTCCATGTCCCTCAGCAATGTGTCCAAGGACTAACAAAGGACAACTGTCACAATATCTATTAGACTGAGATATAATCAGTGTTGTGCTAGTTACTGAAAAATAGTAACAAGTTACAGTTAATAGTTACTTTGTAAAAAAAGTAACTCAGTTAGTAACTCAGTTACTTAAACCAAAACGTAATGCGTTACTGAGAAAGTAACTTTTTAGTTACTGTAAAACGTTCTTCCAATGCTCTAATGGTTGATTGATTGAGTTCCCCTCTAGCCGTCATTTCAGTTCTGTACTGATGCTGAATAATACAAAATAATACAACCGTTTCAATTCATTTGCATCCACATCACTGAATCTAATCATCCAAGTGTGGCACCCCTGAAAGGGAATGGCCACATTAATATTATTATATGTACATTTTGTATTCTGGATTAATGTATTTATTTTTATTTAAAACAAAAGCAAAAAAAAGAACATATAAAAAGAGTTATTTTATTTGGAAAGTAGTGGGGCGGAACGTTTGTGGTTGCTCCAGGTGTTCGGGGGGTACGCTAATAGAGCGCCACCTTTCGCTGCTCCCTCAGACACACATTATTATGCTGTTTTTAATCAATGAAAATGTCAATTTCGGTTGGTTATTACATATTACACCAATTGTTACATTTTGCTAAAAAAAATATTGCAACACCCGCATTATGTAGTAACAACCGCAATATGTAATAACTTATTACATAATGCGGCAAAATGTATTACATATTACGTTCAATAAGTTTACTACATAATGCGGCAGATTATTACAAAATGCGGCAGTTATTACATAATGGCGTGCAAATTTATTACATTATTACATAATGTGGTGTTATTACATAATGCAGTGTTACACACCTGTCAAAAGAAAATAAGTTAGAATTCCACTTGAATGCAAGTACACAAGCATAGTTGGATAAGAAGTAAGATTTTCCTAACCATGTCAAGTGCATAAAACTTGTGACATTTGAATAATGTTGAGATGGAGAACAGTGGCATTTTAATCAACATTACCCTGCCTCGATTTTCTACCAGAATGACACATTACTGATACAGACAGACATATTTATGCTGAAATACAAAAGTAAATCCTAAAGACCTAGAACAACAAATGTCAGGGCGCTATTATGATGAAACACCTCTGCTAAAACTATCACAAACTTTGCAAAATATAGAATTTAGGTTAGGCCTACTTTGCAAGCATCGTTTGATAGCCTACTAGTTTCTACATTATACATTTATCCGTAGATAGCAAGAATACAGTCAAGAGAGATAAGTATAATGTTACTACACTATTTACAAAATTGCTCATTCACCAAAAAAGCTTGAAGTAACTATCCTGTTCCTGCTGTACATTCTACCCTTAGGGGAAATCCTGCGCAGCCACTCCATCTCCTTCCACTGCTTTGACGATGACGTTCAGCTATATCTCCCCCTAAAGGCTGATGGTCAGGCTGCGCTACAATCATTGCTTGACTGTCTGGCCGACATCAAGGCATGGATGAGTGCAAATTTCCTCAACCTAAATGAACAGAAGACTGAGACAATTGTCTTTGGCAAAACTCCTCCAGCTTTTTCCACCTTTGCCCTGGGCCCTCTTGCCTCAAAAATCAAGCCTTCGGTCAGAAACCTGGGCGTTATCAAATTTGAACAGCAGGTTAGTGCTGTAGTCAGAAAAAGCTTTTTCCACCTAAGAACCCTAGCAAAGACCAAAGCCTACCTGCCCCGTAGTGCTCTAGAGAGAGTCATCGATGCCTTTATCTCTTCACAACTGGACTACTGCAATGCCCTATATACTGGCATCGACAAATCCCAGATCCGCCGCCTGCAGTTGGTTCAGAACTCTGCCGCCCGACTTCTCACCTGTACAAAAAAACGTGATCATATCACCCCGGTTCTCGCATCGCTTCACTGGCTCCCCATCCGCTACCGCATCGATTTCAAACTCCTACTTACTGTATTCAAATCCCTCCATGGTTTGGCCCCCCCCGTACTTGTCTGATCTCCTCCACCACCATATCCCCTCTAGAGCACTATGGTCAGCTGACCAACTATTGCTGGAAGTGCCCAGGTCCAGGCTCAAAACCAAAGGGGACAGAGCCTTTGCCATAGCGGCCCCCAGTCTTTGGAACCGCCTCCCTCTCCACATCCAGGCAGCCCAATCTATATATAGTTTTAAATCCCTACTAAAGACGCACCTCTTTTCACTGGCGTTCGGTTAGGGTCCCCGCTTTATTTTCTATTCTATTTATTTATTTATTTATTTTTTCACCTACTTTTTTATTTTTCTTTTTTTTTTCTATATTTTTTTTTATAATTCTGTCTTTTTATCTTTTTCTGTGTCTTGCTCTGTGATCTTGTTTTTATTCTTATGCATTTTTTACTGTGAAGCACTTTGGTGCGGCTTAGCCGTCTGTAAATTGTGCTATACAAATAAATTTGACTTGACTTGACTTGAACAAAGATACAGCGAAGACATAACCGTTAGCGGGAGCTAACATGTAAGTAACAGTGTAATAACACACAGAACGTAAAAAATTAAATATATAAAGTCGCATGATATATGTAACTTACCATTCAGAAACCTCCTGCTGCAGCCGCAGAGTAAGCATTTCAGCCGGCATCTCTCCCTCTGGGTTAGATTCAGGCTCAAACTGGTAGGGTTGAACCACAGAGTTTCTGCCAGCCATTGGCCGAGTCAGTCTGTAAACATTAGCACATGGCTACGGAGCCGAGCCGCAGCCCCTCGCAGAGAGGTGTGCGTGGTCTGGTGCAGCTCATTTACATAAAGGAGACAGGCCCTGAAACAGACCGTTTTGAACAGAGCTGTTTTTAGGTAATGAAGAGAGACCTACAATATTTGATCCAAAGGCAATTTTGACCAAAGCATGTAACAGAAATGTCTTTAACACACCTGGGAACTATTTTAATTTGTGGAAAAGGGGCATAAAAAAATAAATAAATTGGTTCTCTGGACACATGGTCTGGAAGACCACAGCAGCTACAGGATGGGAGATGACTAGCAACCACTACGTCACTGAGCTAGGGACGTAATTTCGGTAACAACGGCAAGGAGTGACTGTGGCTCAGTGGTAAGAGCCGGGGGACAGAGAAGGTCACTCACCGACCCGGCGGCGGCGGTTCGATTCCCTCGAGATGTTGACGTGTTGATGGTCAAGTGTTGGAGTGTTGGTGGTCGGGTTGAGGTGTCGACAGACAGACAGACCCGTTAGCCTGATATTTTGTTTTGTTTTTGGAGATGACTAGCAACCACTACGTCACTGAGTTAGGGACGTAATTTCGGTAACAACGGCAAGGAGTGACTGTGGCTCAGTGGTTAGAGCCGGGGGACGGAGACGGTCACTCACCGACCCGGCGGCGGCGGTTCGATTCCCTCGAGATGTTGACGTGTTGATGGTCAAGTGTTGGAGTGTTGGTGGTCGGGTTGAGGTGTCGACAGACAGACCCGTTAGCCTGATATTTTGTTTTGTTTTTGGAGATGACTAGCAACCACTACGTCACTGAGTTAGGGACGTAATTTCGGTAACAACGGCAAGGAGTGACTGTGGCTCAGTGGTTAGAGCCGGGGGACGGAGACGGTCACTCACCGACCCGGCGGCGGCGGTTCGATTCCCTCGAGATGTTGACGTGTTGATGGTCAAGTGTTGGAGTGTTGGTGGTCGGGTTGAGGTGTCGACAGACAGACCCGTTAGCCTGATTTTTTGTTTTGTTTTTGGAGATGACTGGCAACCACTACGTCACTGAGATAGGGACGAAAATTCGGTAACAACGGCAAGGAGTGACTCTGGCTCAGTGGTTAGAGCCGGGGGACGGAGAAGGTCATTCACCGACCCGGCGGCGGCGGTTAGATTCCCTCGAGATGTTGGAGTGTTGGTGGTCGGGTTGAGGTGTCGACAGACAGACCCGTTAGCCTGATTTTTTGTTTTGTTTTTGGACATGACTGGCAACCACTACGTCACTGAGATAGGGACGAAAATTCGGTAACAACGGCAAGGAGTGACTCTGGCTCAGTGGTTAGAGCCGGGGGACGGAGAAGGTCACTCACCGACCCGGCGGCGGCGTTTCGATTCCCTGGAGACGTTGGAGTGTTGGTGTTCGGGTTGAGGTGTCGACAGACAGACCCGTTAGCCTGATTTTTTGTTTTGTTTTTGGAGATGACTGGCAACCACATCGTCACTGAGATAGGGACGAAAATTCGGTAACAACGGCAAGGAGTGACTCTGGCTCAGTGGTTAGAGCCGGGGGACGGAGAAGGTCATTCACCGACCCGGCGGCGGCGGTTAGATTCCCTCGAGATGTTGGAGTGTTGGTGGTCGGGTTGAGGTGTCGACAGACAGACCTGTTAGCCTGATTTTTTGTTTTGTTTTTGGAGATGACTGGCAACCACTACGTCACTGAGATAGGGATGAAAATTCGGTAACAACGGCAAGTAGTGACTCTGGCTCAGTGGTTAGAGCCGGGGGATGGAGAAGGTCACTCACCGACCCGGCGGCGGTTCGATTCCCTTGAGATGTTGGAGTGTTGGTGGTCGGGTTGAGGTGTCGACAGACAGACCCGTTAGCCTGATTTTTTGTTTTGTTTTTGGAGATGACTGGCAACCACTACGTCACTGAGATAGGGACAAAAATTCGGTAACAACAGCAAGGAGTGACTGTGGCTCAGTGGTTAGAGCCGGGGGACGAAGAAGGTCACTCACCAACCCTGCGGCGGTGGTTCGATTCCCTCGAGATGTCGACGTGTTGGTGGTTGGGTTGAGGTGTCGACAGATAGATAGATAGACTTTTATTTGTCATTGTACAGTGTACAACGAAATTAAGGGGGAGCGCTCCCACAGAGCTACCGTGCACAACAAACAACAAAAAAAACAAAAACAAAAACACAAACAAGGACTAAAAGGAGTGCAATAATAAATACTGTAACTGTAGTGCAAATGAACAGAATAAATATAAAATAATTTACATTATTTAAAATAATGGTGTAAACATTTCACACATAATTGGGCCATGAGGTGCAGACATGGCACAGAGGCCGGAGCTGTCCAAGGTGCTGAGGGGGGGGGGGGGGGGGTGGGAGGAGGTAGGTAGGTGGTTGGTTATTGTCCAGGGGGGCGGCAGTGTGTGTATCCGCAGCTGTTTGCAGTTGTGATGGCGCAGGGGAAGAAGCTCTTCGTCAGTCTGTTTGTGTGTGATTTTGTTGACCTGTAGCGTCTCCCCGAAGGCAACAGATCAAACAAAGGGTGGGCCGGGTGTGAAGGGTCTCTAGTGATGGCCATGCTTCTCCGGAGACAGCAGGATGTGGCATTTTCTTCCAGGCTGGGCAGAGGCCAGCCGATGATCTTTTGAGCAGTGTTTATTACCCTCTGTACTGCCTTCCTGTCCTTGGCTGTGGAGCCTGCGTACCAGACGCCCAGACAATACGTCAGTACGCTCTCAATTGATGAGTGGTAGAAGGCCAGCAGCAGCCTCGTGTCCAGATTGTTGTTCTTAAGGACACGCAGGAAATGTAGCCGCTGCTGAGCCTTCTTTACCAGCATCCCGGTGTTGTGAGTCCATGTGTGATCTGCAGCGATGTGGGTGCCCAGAAACCTGAAGGTGGTAACAGTCTCCACTTGCTCTCCGTTGATGAGGAGGGGGGTGTGGTCCTGTCTGATCCTCCTGAAGTCCATGATGAGTTCTTTAGTTTTCAGGACATTCAGGGTCAGGTTATTTTCTGTGCACCAGGATGACAGTTTCTGCACTTCATCCCTGTATGCTGTCTCGTCGTTGTTGCAGATGAGCCCAACCACTGTTGTGTCGTCCGCATATTTTATGATGCGGTTGGTTGGGTGGGCTGGAGAGCAGTCATGGGTGTACAGGGCGTACAGCAGGGGGCTCAGAACACAGCCTTGAGGGGAGCCAGTGCTGAGTGTGATTGTGGAGGAGTGATGGGGCCGAGTCTCACAGACTGTGGGCGGCTCGTCAGAAAGCTTTTGATCCAGTTGCAGGTGGAGAGGGGGATCTGTAATTCCAGTAGTTTGGAGAAAAGAATGGCTGGTAGGATGGTGTTGAAAGCCGAGCTGTAGTCCACGAAGAGCATCCTCACGTAGCTCTTCTTGTTCTCCAGGTGACTCAGCGCTGTGTGGAGTGTCAGGGCGGTGGCGTCCTCCGTAGACCGGTTTGCCCTGTATGCAAACTGGTCGGGGTCGAGGGAGGGAGGGAGACAGTCTCTGAGGTGGTGGGAGACTGATCGCTCCAGGCACTTCATGATTACAGACATCAGGGCAATGGGTCTGTAATCATTCAGGCTGTCTATTGTGGATTTCTTGGGAATGGGGATGATGGTGGAGGCCTTCAGGCATGTGGGGACGGTGGCATGTGACAGGGAGAGGTTGAACAGTCTGGTGAGGATCCCTGCCAGTTGGTTAGCACATGCTTTGATCACCGCCCCGGGGATGCCGTCAGCACCAGCAGCTTTCCTGGGGTTCACTGCTCTCAGGTTTTTTCTCACCTCATGCTCCTGGAGAGAGAGCGGTGGGGTGCTGGAACCGGGGGGAGGCAGTGGCTACAGGTGAGTGGTGGTGGTCTCGAAGCGGGCAAAGAAGCTGTTCAGCTCCTCTGCCAGTGAGCTGCTGCTGCTGCTGGAGGATGTGGGAGGGGCCTGTCCTTTGTAGTTGGTTAGAGCCTGGATGCCCCTCCACATCTGATGCGGGTTGTTGTCCGTCAGGTGTCCCTCTATTTTCCTCTTGTAGGAGTCATTCGCCAGCTTGATGCCCCTCCTCAGGTCAGCTCTGGCAGTGCTGTAAAGGTCTCTGTCGCCGGTCCTGAAGGCCGAGTTTTGAGCTCTGATCAGGGTCTGGACTTCTTTTGTCATCCAGGGCTACCTGTTTTGAAAGACCCGGATGCGTCTGTCCTCCGTGACGTGTTCTGCACAGCACCTGATGTAGAAGAGGACAGACTTGGTGTATGTGTCCAGGTCCTGATCTTCAAAGATGCTCCACTCTGTGCAGGCAAAGCAGTCCTGCAGCTGGGCAAGAGCATTTTCAGGCCAGGCTTTGATGGTCCGGGTGGCTGGTTTGGTTTGCCTTCTGAGGGGGGTGTAGGCTGGGAAGAGGAACAGAGAGAGGTGGTCAGATTGTCCAAGGTGGGGGAGGGGGGTCGCCCTGTATGCATGTTTTATGTTTGAGTAAACATGGTCCAGTGTGTTTTTTCCCCTCGTTGCACACTTGACGTGCTGATGGAATTTGGGGAGAACAGTCTTGAGGTTTGCTTTATTAAAGTCCCCGGCGATGATTTGTACGCCATCCGGATGAGCTCTCTGCTGTTCAGTGACCATGAGCTGGAGCTGGCCGAGTGCCATGCTAACGTTAGCATCGGGAGGTATGTAAACAGCGGTGATGATGGCTGCTGTAATCTCCCGTGGCAGGTAGAACGGCCGACACTGGACAGACATGGCCTCTAGGTCCGGTGAGCAGTAGGTGTCAATTACTCTGCTGTCCGAGCACCAGTTCTGGAGTACATACACACAGAGTCCCCCTCCTATGGTCTTACCTGAGGCTCTGGTCCGGTCGTGGCGGTGAATGGTGCGGCCTGCTAGCTCCACTGTAGCATCGGGGATATGCGGGCGCAGCCAGGATTCGCTGACAATCAGCAGACAGCACTCGCGGACGAAGTTGTCGAAGGTGATACGTGACTGCAGCTCATCCATCTTGTTTGCGAGGGATCTGGCGTTTGTCAGGAAGATTGATGGTAGTGGAGGTCTGTGCGGTCGGTTTCTTAGCCGAGCTAGCAGGTCTCCCCGGCATCCGCGCTTCTGCCTCCTCTCCCTGCGCCGCCTTCGGCGCCTGCCGGACCCGATAACAATCCACGGGGCGCCCGGTGGTCTCGCTATCTCCGATGAGATGTTGTGAGTCCGTGTGAAAGTGCTGGTAATGTCCATTTTTGCCTTGAGTCGGATGAGTATCAGTTCGTGGTGGGTTCGTGGTAGATAGGGTTGCTGTGACACGGGAGTGTCACAAGTAGGCATAAAGACATAAGTACAACAACAAGGTGCACAGGTAAAGGGGAGCCTCGAGCCGCTGCGACTGTGCGTGCCGCCATAACAACACCAGCCAAGACAGACAGACAGACAGACCCGTTAGCCGACACCCGCGGTGTCTAGAAATTTCCAATCCTAGCTCAGTAACGGGGGGTTCTGTTATGAATTTTTTTTTTTTAAAGCCTATACCCGCGGTGTCTAGAAAGTTCCAATCCTAGCTCAGTGATGGGGGGGTCTGTTATGATTTTTTTTTTTTTTTTAAAGCCGACATCGGCGGTGTCTGGAAATTTGAAATCCTAGCTCAGTAATGAGGGGGTCTGTTATGAATTATTATTATTTTTTTTTTTCTTTTTTTTTTTTAAAGCCGACACCCGCGATGTCTAGAAATTTCGAATCCTAGCTCAGTAATGGGGGGGGGGTCTGTTATGATTTTTTTTTTTTTTTTTTTTTAAACCCGACAACCGCGGTGTCTTTCCAATCCTAGCTCTAATGGGGGGGGTCTGTTATGATTTTTTATTTTTTTTTTTATTTTTTTTTTTTAAAGCTGACACCGGTGGTGGCTAGAAATTTCCAATCCTGGCTCAGTAATGGGGGGGGGGGTCTATTATGATTTCTTTTTTTTTTTTTTTTAATAAAGCCCACACCCGGGGTGGCTAGAAATTTCCAATCCTGGCTCAGTAATGGGGGGGGGGGGGGGGGTCTGTTATGAATTTTTATTTATTTTTTATTTTTTTTTTATTTTTTTATTATTTTTTTTATAAAGCCCACACCCGGGTTGGCTAGAAATTTCCAATCCTGGCTCAGTAATGGGGGGGGGGGGTCTGTTATGAATTTTTATTTTTTTATTTTTTTTATTTTTTTATTTTATTATTTTTTTTAGAAAGCCCACATCCGGGTTGAATAGAAATTTCCAATCCTGGCTCAGTGATGGGGGGGGGGTCTGTTGTGATTTTTATTTTTTTTATTTTTTTTTATAAAGCCCACCCCCGGGGTGGCTAGAATTTTCCAATCCTGGCTCAGTAATGGGGGGGGGTGGGGGGGTCTGTTATGAATTTTAAATTTTTTAAATTTTTATTTTTTTTTATAAAGCCCACACCCGGGGTGGCTAGAATTTTCCAATAGTGGCTCTGTGATGGGGGGGGGGGGGGGGGGGGTCTGTTATGATTTTTTTTTATTTTTTTTTTTTTATAAAGCCCACACCCGGGGTGGCTAGACATTTCCAATCCCGGCTCAGTAATGGGGGGGGGGGGTCTGTTTTGATTTTTTTTTTTTAAAGCCTATACCCGCGGTGTCTAGAAATTTCCAATCCTGGCTCAGTAATGGGGGGGGGGGTCTGTTAAGAATTTTTTTTTTTTTTTTTTTTTTTTATAAAGCCCACACCCGGGTTGCCTAGAAATTTCCAATCCTGGCTAAGTAATGAGGGGGTCTGTTACGATTTTTTTTTTTTATTTATTATTATTATTTTTTTGTAAAGCCCACACCCGGGATGGCTAGAAATGTCCAATCCTGCCTCAGTAATGGGGGGGGGGGTTGTTATGAATTTATTTATTTATTTATTTATTTATTTTTTATAAAGCCCACACCCGGGTTGGCTAGAAATGTCCAATCCTGGCTCAGTAATGGGGGGGGGGGGGGTTCTGTTATGAATTTTTTTTTTTTTTTTTTTTTTTTTTATATATAAAGCCCACACCCGGGGTGGCTAGAAATTTCCAATCCTGGCTCAGTAATGGGGGGGGTCTGTTATGAATTTTTATATTTATTTTTATAAAGCCCACACCCGGGGTGGCTAGAAATGTCCAATCCTGGCTCAGTAATGGGGGGGGGGGGGGTCTGTTATGAATTTTTTATTTTATTTTTTATTTTTTTATATATAAAGCCCACACCCGGGGTGGCTAGAAATTTCCGATCCTGGCTCAGTCATGGGGGGGGGGGGGGGGGGGGTCTGTTATGATTTTTTATTTTTTATTTTTATTTTTTATATAAAGCCCACACCTGGGGTGGATAGAAATTTCAAATCCTGGCTCAGTAATGGGGGGGGGGGGTCTGTTATTATTTTTTTTATTTTTATTTTTTTTTTTTTTATATAAAGCCCACACCCTGGCTGGCTAGACATTTCCAATCCTGGCTCAGTAATGGGGGTGGGGTCTGTTATTATTTTTTTTATTTATCTTTATTTTTTTTTTTTATAAAGCCCACATCCGGGGGGCTAGACATTTCCAATCCTGGCTCAGTAATGGGGGTGGGGTCTGTTATTATTTTTTTTATTTATCTTTATTTATTTTTTTTATAAAGCCCACACCCGGGGTGGGTAGAAATGTCTAATCCTGGCTCAGTAATGGGGGGGGGGGGTTCTGTTATGAATTTTTTATTTTATTTTATATTTTTTTATATATAAAGCCCACACCCGGGGTGGCTAGAAATTTCCAATCCTGGCTCAGTAATGGGGGGGGTCTGTTATGATTTTTTTTTAATTTTTTATAAAGCCCACACACGGGGTGGCTAGAAATGTCCAATCCTGGCTCAGTAATGGGGGGGGGGGGGGGGGGTTCTGTTATGATTTTTTTATTTTTTTTTTTATAAAGCCCACACCCGGGTGGCTAGAAATTTCCAATCCTGGCTCAGTGATGGGGGTGGCGTCTGTTATGATTTTTTTTGTTTTTTTGTTTTATAAAGCCCACACCCGGGGTGGCTAGAAATTTCCAATCCTGGCTCAGTGATGGGGGTGGGGGGGGGTCTGTTATGATTTTTTTAATTTTTTTTTTAAATAATTTTATTATTTTTTTTATAAAGCCCACACCCGGGGTGGCTAGAAATTTCCAATCCTGCCTCAGTGATGGGGGGGGGGGGGGGGTCTGTTGTGATTTTTTTTTTTTTTTTTTTTTTTATAAAGCCCACCCCCGGGGTGGCTAGAAATTTCCAATCCTGGCTCTGTGATGGGGGGGGGGGGGGGGGGTGTCTGTTATGATTTTTTTTTTTTTTTTTTTTTTCTCAAGCCTACACCCGGGGTGGCTAGTCATTTCCAATCCTGGCTCAGTAATGGGGGGGGGGTCTGTTATGAATTTGTTTTTTTTATTATTTTTTTATAAAGCCCACACCAGGGGTGGCTAGAAATTTCCAATCCTGGCTCAGTGATGGGAGGGGGTATGTTATGATTTTTTAAATTTTTTTTTTAAATAATTTTATTATTTTTTTTATAAAGCCCACACCCGGGGTGGCTAGTCATTTCCAATCCTGGCTCTGTGATGGGGGGGGTCTGTTATGAATTTGTTTTTTTTATTATTTTTTTATAAAGCCCACACCCGGGGTGGCTGGAAATTTCCAATCCTGGCTCAGTGATGGGGGGGGGGGTCTGTTATGATTTTTTTTTTTTTTTTTTTATAAAGCCCACACCCGGGTGGCTAGACATTTCCAATCCTGGCTCAGTGATGGGGGTGGGGTCTGTTATGATTTTAATTTTTTTTAATTTTTTTATAAAGCCCACCCCCGGGGTGGCTAGAAATTTCCAATCCTGACTCTGTGATGGGGGTGGGGTCTGTTATGATTTTTTATTTTTTTATATTTGTTTATAAAGCCTACACCCGGGGTGGCTAGAAATTTCCAATCCTGGCTCAGTGATGGGGGTGGGGTGTGTTATGATTTTTTATTTTTTTTTATTTTTTATAAAGCCCACACCCGAGGTGGCTAGAAATTTCCAATCCTGGCTCAGTAATGGGGGGGGGGGGGTCTTTTATGAATTTTTATTTATTTTTTTATTTTATTTTTTTTATACAGCCCACACCCAGGGTGGCTAGAAATTTCCAATCCTGGCTCAGTGATGGGGGTGGGGTCTGTTATGATTTTTTTTTTTTTTTTTATTAAGCCCACATCCGGGTTGGCTAGAAATTTCAGATCCTGGCTCAGTAATGGGGGGGGGGGGGTCTGTTATGAATTTTTTTTTTTATTTTTTTTTATTTTTTATAATTTTATTTATTTTTTTATAAAGCCCACACCCGGGGTGGCCAGAAATTTCCAATCCTGGCTCTGTGATGGGGGGTCTGTTATGATTATTATTTTTTTTTTATAAAGCCCACCCCTGGGGTGGCTAGAAATTTCCAATCCTGGCTCTGTGATGGGGGGGTCTGTTATGATTTTTTATTTTTTATTTTTTATTATTAAGCCCACACCCGGGGTGGCTAGACATTTCCAATCCTGGCTCAGTAATGGGGGGGGGGGGGGTCTGTTATTATTAATATTATAATTATCTATTTTTTTATAAAGCCCACACCCGGGGTGGCTAGAAATTTCCAATCCTGGCTCAGCAATGGGGGGGGGTGGGTCTGTTATGATTTTTTTATTTATTTATTTATTTTTTTTATTTTTTTATTTTTTTTATAAAGCCCACTCCCGGGGTGGCTAGAAATTTCCAATCCTGGCTCAGTAATGGGGGGGGGGGGTCTGTTATGAATTTTTTTTTTTTTTTTTTTTTTATAAAGCCCACACCCGGGGTGGCTAGAAATTTCCAATCCTGGCTCAGTGATGGGGGTGGGGTCTGTTATGATTTTTATTTATAATTTTTTCTATTAAGCCCACATCCGGGTTGGCTAGAAATTTCCAATCCTGGCTCAGTAATGGGGGTGGGGTCTGTTATGATTTTCATTTATTATTTTTTTTATTAAGCCCACATCCGGGTTGGCTAGAAATTTCCAATCCTGGCTCAGTAATGTGGGGGGTCTGTTATGATTTTTTTTTTTTTTTTTTTTTTTTTTATAAAGCCCACACCAGGGGTGGCTAGAATTTTCCAATCCTGGCTCAGTGATGGGGGGGGGGGTCTGTTATGATTTTTTTAATTTTTTTAAAAAATAATTTTATTATTTTTTTTATAAGGCCCACCCCCGGGGTGGCTAGAAATGTCCAATCCTGGCTCTGTTATGGGGGGGGGGGTCTGTTATGATTTTTTATTATTATAAGCCCACCCCCGGGGTGGCTAGTCATTTCCAATCCTGGCTCAGTAATGGGGGGGTCTGTTATGAATTTGTTTTTTTAATTATTTTTTTATAAAGCCCACACCCGGGGTGGCTAGAAATTTCCAATCCTGGCTCAGTGATGGGGGTGGGGGGGGGTCTGTTATGATTTTTATTTTTTATTTTTTTATAAAGCCCACACCCGGGGTGGCTAGAAAGTTCCAATCCTGGCTCAGTGATGGGGGGGGGGGGGGGGGGGTCTGCTGTGATTTTTTTTTAATTTTTTTTTTTATAAAGCCCACCCCCGGGGTGGCTAGAAATTTCAAATCCTGGCTCTGTGATGGGGGCGGGGTCTGTTATGATTTTTTATTTTTTTATTTTTTTTTTATAAAGCCCACACCCGGGGTGGCTAGAAATGTCCTATCCTGGCTCAGTGATGGGGGTTGGGTCTGTTATGATTTTTTATTTTTATTTTTTTTATATAAAGCCCACTCTCGGGGTGGCTAGAAATTTCCAATCCTGGCTCAGTGATGGGGGGGGGGGTCTGTTATGATTTTTTTTTATTTTTTTTTATAAAGCCCACACCCGGGGTGGCTAGAAATTTCCAATACTGGCTCAGTGATGGGGGTGGGGTCTGTTATGATTTTTTTTAATTTTTTTTTATAAAGCCCACACCCGGGGTGGCTAGAAATTTCCAATCCTGGCTCAGTGATGGGGGGGGGGGGTCTGTTGTGATTTTTTTTTTTATTATTTTTTTATAAAGCCCACACCCGGGGTGGCTAGTCATTTCCAATCCTGGCTCAGTAATGGGGGGGGTCTGTTATGAATTTGTTTTTTTTATTATTTTTTTATAAAGCCCACACCCGGGTGGCTAGAAAGTTCCAATCCTGGCTCAGTTATGATTTTTATTTTTTTTTATTTTTATAAAGCCCACACCAGAGGTGGCTAGAAATTTCCAATCCTGGCTCAGTGATGGGGGGGGGGGGGGTCTGTTATGATTTTTTTATTTTTTTTTAAAAATAATTTTATTATTTTTTTTATAAAGCCCACCCCCGGGGTGGCTAGAAATTTCCAATCCTGGCTCAGTAATGGGGGGGGGGGTCTGTTGTGATTTTATTTTATTTTATTTTTTTTATAAAGCCCACCCCCGGGGTGGCTAGAAATTTCCAATCCTGACTCTGTGATGGGGGTGGGGTCTGTTATGATTTTTTATTTTTTTATATTTGTTTATAAAGCCCACACCCGGGTTGGCTAGAAATTTCCAATCCTGCCTCAGTGATGGGGGGGGGGGGCTCTGTTGTTATTTTTTTTATATTTTTTTTTATAAAGCCCACCCCCGGGGTGGCTAGAAATTTCCAATCCTGGCTCTGTGATGGGGGGGGGGCGGGGGGGGTCTGTTATGAATTTTTTTTCATTTTTTATTTTTTTTTTAGAAAAACCACACCCTGGTTGGCTAGAAATTTCCAATCCTGGCTCAGTATTGGAGGGGGGGGGTCTGTTATGATTTTTATTTTTATTTTATTTTTTTGATAAAGCCCACACCCGGGGTGGCTAGAAATGTCCAATCCTGGCTCAATGATGGGGGGGGCGGGGTCTTTTGTGATTTTTTTTTTTTTTCTTTTTATAAAGCCCACACCCGGGGTGGCTAGAAATTCCCAATCCTCGCTCAGTAATGGGGGGGGGGGGGGGGGTCTGTTATAATTTTTTTATTCATTTCTTTTTATAAAGCCCACCCCCGGGGTGGCTAGAAATTTCCAATCCTGGCTCTGTGATGGGGGGGGGGGGGGGGGTCTGTTATGATTTTTTATTATTTTATTTTTTTTATCAAGCCCACACCCGGGGTGGCTAGAAATTTCCAATCCTGGCTCAGTGATGGGGGGGGGGGGTCTGTTATGATTTTTTTAATTTTTTTTTAATATAATTTTTTTTTTTTTTTATAAAGCCCACACCCGGGGTGGCTAGAAATTTCCAATCCTGCCTCAGTGAAGGGGGGTGGGGGGGTCTGTTATGATTTTTTTTTTTTTTTTTTATAAAGCCCACACCCGGGTGGCTAGAAATTTCCAATCCTGGCTCTGTGATGGGGAGGGGGGGGTCTGTTATGATTTTTTTATTTTTTATTTTTTTATTTTTTTTATTTTATTATTTTTTGTATAAAGCCCACACCCGGGGTGGCTAGAAATTTCCAATCCTGCCTCAGTGATGGGGGGGGGGGGGTCTGTTGTGATTTTAATTTTATTTATTTTTTTTATAAAGCCCACCCCCGGGGTGGCTAGAAATTTCCAATCATGGCTCTGTGATGGGGGGGGGGGGGGGTCTGTTATGATTTTTTTTATTTTTATTTTTTTTATCAAGCCCACACCCGGGGTGGCTAGACATTTCCAATCCTGGCTCAGTGATGGGGGGGGGGGGTCTGCTATTAATTTTTTTTTTTTCATTTTTTTTTTATAAAGCCCACACCTGGGTGGCTAGAAATTTCCAATCCTGGCTCAGTGATGGGGGTGGGGTCTGTTATGATTTATTATTATTTTTTTTTTATAAAGCCCACACCCCTGGTGGCTAGAAATTTCCAATCCTGGCTCAGTGATGGGGGGGGGGTCTGTTATGATTTTTTTAATTTTTTTTAAATATAATTGTATTATTTTTTTTATAAAGCCCACACACGGGGTGGCTAGAAATTTCCAATCCGGCCTCATTGATGGGGGGGGGGGGGTTCTGTTGTGATTTTTTATTTTTTTTATTTTTTTATAAAGCCCACCCCCGGGGTGGCTAGTCATTTCCGATCCTGGCTCAGTAATGGGGGGGTCTGTTATGAATTTGTTTTTTTTAATTATTTTTTTATAAAGCCCACACCCGGGGTGGCTAGAAATTTCCAATCCTGCCTCAGTGATGGGGGGGGGGGGTCTGTTGTGATTTTTTTTATTTGAATTTTTTTTATAAAGCCCACACCCGGGGTGGCTAAAAATTTCCAATACTTGCTCAGTAATGGGGGGGGGTCTTTTATGATTTTTTTTTTTTTTTTTTTTTATAAAGCCCACACCCGTGGCTAGAAATTTCCGATCCTGGCTCAGTGATGGAGGTGGGGTCTGTTATGATTTTTTAGTTTTATTTTTTTTTTATAAAGCCCACACCCGGGGTGGCTAGAAATTTCCAATCCTGGCTCAGTGATGGGGGGGGGGGGGGGGGTCTGTTATGATTTTTTTTTTTTTTTTTTTTATAAAGCCCACACCTGGGTGGCTAGAAATTTCCAATCCTGGCTCAGTGATGGGGGTGGGGTCTGTTATGATTTTTTTTTTTTTTTTTTTTTTTATAAAGCCCACCCCCGGGGTGGCTAGAAATTTCCAATCATGGCTCTGTGATGGGGGGGGGGGGGGTCTGTTATGATTTTTTTTATTTTTATTTTTTTTATCAAGCCCACACCCGGGGTGGCTAGACATTTCCAATCCTGGCTCAGTGATGGGGGGGGGGGGGTCTGCTATTAATTTTTTTTTTTTCATTTTTTTTTTATAAAGCCCACACCCGGGTGGCTAGAAATTTCCAATCCTGGCTCAGTGATGGGGGTGGGGTCTGTTATGATTTATTATTATTTTTTTTTTATAAAGCCCACACCCCTGGTGGCTAGAAATTTCCAATCCTGGCTCAGTGATGGGGGGGGGGGTCTGTTATGATTTTTTTATTTTTTTTTTAATATAATTGTATTATTTTTTTTATAAAGCCCACACACGGGGTGGCTAGAAATTTCCAATCCGGCCTCATTGATGGGGGGGGGGGGGTCTGTTGTGATTTTTTATTTTTTTTATTTTTTTATAAAGCCCACCCCCGGGGTGGCTAGTCATTTCCGATCCTGGCTCAGTAATGGGGGGGTCTGTTATGAATTTGTTTTTTTTAATTATTTTTTTATAAAGCCCACACCCGGGGTGGCTAGAAATTTCCAATCCTGCCTCAGTGATGGGGGGGGGGGGGTCTGTTGTGATTTTTTTTATTTGAATTTTTTTTATAAAGCCCACACCCGGGGTGGCTAAAAATTTCCAATACTTGCTCAGTAATGGGGGGGGGTCTTTTATGATTTTTTTTTTTTTTTTTTTTTATAAAGCCCACACCTGGGGTGGCTAGAAAGTTCCAATCCTGGCTCAGTGATGGAGGGGGTCTGTTGTGATTTTTTTTTTTTTTTTTTTTTTTTATAAAGCCCACCCCCGGGGTGGCTAGAAATTTCCAATCCTGGCTCTGTGATGGGGGTGGGGTCTGTTATGATTTTTAATTTTTTAATTTTTTTTTTATAAAGCCCACACCCGGGGTGGCTAGAAATTTCCGATCCTGGCTCAGTGATGGGGGTGGGGTCTGTTATGATTTTTTAGTTTTATTTTTTTTTTTATAAAGCCCACACCCGGGGTGGCTAGAAATTTCCAATTCTGGCTCAGTGATGGGGGGGGGGGGGGGGGTCTGTTATGATTTTTTTTTTTTTTTTTTTTATAAAGCCCACACCTGGGTGGCTAGAAATTTCCAATCCTGGCTCAGTGATGGGGGTGGGGTCTGTTATGATTTTTTTTTTTTTTTTTTTTTTATAAAGCCCACACCCGGGGTGGCTAGAAATTTCCAATCCTGGCTCAGTGATGGGGGGGGGGTCTGTTATGATTTTTTTTTAATTTTTTTCAAATCATTTTATTATTTTTTTTATAAAGCCCACACCCGGGGTGGCTAGAAATTTCCAATCCTGCCTCAGTGATGGGGGGGGGGGGGGGGGGGGTCTGTTGTGATTTTTTTTTTTTTTGATTTTTTTATAAAGCCCAACCCCGGGGTGGCTAGAAATTTCCAATCCTGGCTCAGTGATGGGGGGGGGGGGTCTGTTATGATTTTTTTTATTTTTTTTTTTAAATAATTTTATTATTTTTTTTATAAAGCCCACACCCGGGGTGGCTAGAAATTTCCAATCCTGCCTCAGTGATGGGGGGGGGGGGGGGGGGGTCTGTTGTGATTTTTTTATTTTTATTTTTTTTTATAAAGCCCAACCCCGGGGTGGCTAGAAATTTCCAATCCTGGCTCTTTTATGGGGGGGGGGGGGGGGGGGTCTTTTATGATTTTTTATTATTATTTTTTTTATCAAGCCCACACCAGGGGTGGCAAGTCATTTCCAATCCTGGCTCAGTAATGGGGGGGGGGGGTCTGTTATGAATTTGTTTTTTTTATTATTTTTTTATAAAGCCCACACCCGGGGTGGCTAGAAAGTTCCAATCCTGGCTCAGTGATGGGGGGGGTCTGTTGTGATTTATTTATTTATTTATTTTTTTATAAAGCCCACCCCCGGGGTGGCTAGAAATTTCCAATCCTGGCTCTGTGATGGGGGTGGGGTCTGTTATGATTTTTAATATTATTATTTTTTTTTTATAAAGCCCACACCCAGGGTGGCTAGAAATTTCCGATCCTGGCTCAGTGATGGGGGTTGGGTCTGTTATGATTTTTTATTTTTTTTTATTTTTTATAAAGCCCACACCCGAGGTGGCTAGAAATTTCCAATCCTGGCTCAGTGATGGGGGGGGGGGGGGGGGGGTCTGTTATGATTTTTTTTTTTTTTTTTTTTTTTATCAAGCCCACACCCGGGGTGGCTAGACATTTCCAATCCTGGCTCAGTAATGGGGGGGGGTCTGTTATGAATTTGTTTTTTTATTATTTTTTTATAAAGCCCACCCCCGGGGTGGCTAGAAATTTCCAATCCTGACTCTGTGATGGGGGTGGGGTCTGTTATGATTTTTTATTTTTTTATATTTGTTTATAAAGCCCACACCCGGGGTGGCTAGAAATTTCCAATCCTGGCTCAGTGATGGGGGTGGGGTGTGTTATGATTTTATTTTTATTTTTTTTTTTATATAAAGCCCACACCCGAGGTGGCTAGAAATTTCCAATCCTGGCTCAGTGATGGGGGGGGGGGGGGGGGGTCTGTTATGATTTTTATTTTTATTTTTTTATAAAGCCCACACCCGGGTGGCTAGAAATTTCCAATCCTGGCTCAGTGATGGGGGTGGGGTCTGTTATGATTTTTTTTGTTTTTTTGTTTTATAAAGCCCACACCCGGGGTGGCTAGAAATTTCCAATCCTGGCTCAGTGATGGGGGTGGGGGGGGGTCTGTTATGATTTTTTTAATTTTTTTTTAAAATAATTTTATTATTTTTTTTATAAAGCCCACACCCGGGGTGGCTAGAAATTTCCAATCCTGCCTCAGTGATGGGGGGGGGGGTCTGTTGTGATTTTATTTTTTTATTTTTTTTTTATAAAGCCCACCCCCGGGGTGGCTAAAAATTTCCAATCCTGGCTCTGTGATGGGGGGGGGGGGGGGGGGGGGGGGGGGTGTCTGTTATGATTTTTTTTTTTTTTTTTTTTTTCTCAAGCCTACACCCGGGGTGGCTAGTCATTTCCAATCCTGGCTCAGTAATGGGGGGGGGGGGGTCTGTTATGAATTTGTTTTTTTTATTATTTTTTTATAAAGCCCACACCAGGGGTGGCTAGAAATTTCCAATCCTGGCTCAGTGATGGGAGGGGGTATGTTATGATTTTTTAAATTTTTTTTTAAAATAATTGTATTATTTTTTTTATAAAGCCCACACCCGGGGTGGCTAGTCATTTCCAATCCTGGCTCTGTGATGGGGGGGGTCTGTTATGAATTTGTTTTTTTTATTATTTTTTTATAAAGCCCACACCCGGGGTGGCTGGAAATTTCCAATCCTGGCTGAGTGATGGGGGTGGGGGGGGGTCTGTTATGATTTTTTTTTTTTTTTTTTATAAAGCCCACACCACACCCGGGGTGGCTAGAAAGTTCCAATCCTGGCTCAGTGATGGGGGGGGGGGTCTGTTGTGATTTTTTTTTTTTTTTTTTTTTTTTATAAAGCCCACCCCCGGGGTGGCTAGAAATTTCCAATCCTGGCTCTGTGATGGGGGTGGGGTCTGTTATGATTTTTAATTTTTTTTTTTTTTTTTTTATAAAGCCCACACCCAGGGTGGCTAGAAATTTCCGATCCTGGCTCAGTGATGGGGGTTGGGTCTGTTATGATTTTTTATTTTTTTATATTTGTTTATAAAGCCCACACCCGGGGTGGCTAGAAATTTCCAATCCTGGCTCAGTGATGGGGGTGGGGTGTGTTATGATTTTTTTTTTTTTTTTTTTTTTTATAAAGCCCACACCCGAGGTGGCTAGAAATTTCCAATCCTGGCTCAGTGATGGGGGGGGGGGGGGGTCTGTTATGATTTTTTTTTTTTTTTTTTTATAAAGCCCACACCCGGATGGCTAGACATTTCCAATCCTGGCTCAGTGATGGGGGTGGGGTCTGTTATGATTTTAATTTTTTTTAATTTTTTTATAAAGCCCACCCCCGGGGTGGCTAGAAATTTCCAATCCTGACTCTGTGATGGGGGTGGGGTCTGTTATGATTTTTTATTTTTTTATATTTGTTTATAAAGCCCACACCCGGGGTGGCTAGAAATTTCCAATCCTGGCTCAGTGATGGGGGTGGGGTGTGTTATGATTTTTTATTATTTTTTTTTTTTTATAAAGCCCACACCCGAGGTGGCTAGAAATTTCCAATCCTGGCTCAGTGATGGGGGGGGGGGGGTCTGTTATGATTTTTTTTTTTTTTTTTTTATAAAGCCCACACCCGGGTGGCTAGAAATTTCTAATCCTGGCTCAGTGATGGGGGTGGGGTGTGTTATGATTTTTTATTTTTATTTTTTTTTTATAAAGCCCACACCCGAGGTGGCTAGAAATTTCCAATCCTGGCTCAGTGATGGGGGGGGGGGGGGGGTCTGTTATGATTTTTTTTTTTTTTTTTTTTTTCTCAAGCCCACACCCGGGTGGCTAGAAATTTCCAATCCTGGCTCAGTGATGGGGGTGGGGTCTGTTATGATTTTTTTTGTTTTTTTGTTTTATAAAGCCCACACCCGGGGTGGCTAGAAATTTCCAATCCTGGCTCAGTGATGGGGGAGGGGGGGGGTCTGTTATGATTTTTTTAATTTTTTTTTAAAATAATTTTATTATTTTTTTTATAAAGCCCACACCCGGGGTGGCTAGAAATTTCCAATCCTGACTCTGTGATGGGGGTGGGGTCTGTTATGATTTTTTATTTTTTTATATTTGTTAATAAAGCCCACACCCGGGGTGGCTAGAAATTTCCAATCCTGGCTCAGTGATGGGGGTGGGGTGTGTTATGATTTTTTATTTTTATTTTTTTTTTATAAAGCCCACACCCGAGGTGGCTAGAAATTTCCAATCCTGGCTCAGTGATGGGGGGGGGGGGGGTCTGTTATGATTTTTTTTTTTTTTTTTTTTTTTTATAAAGCCCACACCCGGGTGGCTAGAAATTTCCAATCCTGGCTCAGTGATGGGGGTGGGGTGTGTTATGATTTTTTATTTTTATTTTTTTTTTATAAAGCCCACACCCGAGGTGGCTAGAAATTTCCAATCCTGGCTCAGTGATGGGGGGGGGGGGGGTCTGTTATGATTTATTTATTTATTTTTTTATAAAGCCCACACCCGGGTGGCTAGAAATTTCCAATCCTGGCTCAGTGATGGGGGGGGGGTCTGTTATGATTTTTTTAATTTTTTTTTTAAATAATTTTATTATTTTTTTTATAAAGCCCACACCCGGGGTGGCTAGAAATTTCCAATCCTGCCTCAGTGATGGGGGGGGGGGGTCTGTTGTGATTTTTTATTTTTTTTATTTTTTTATAAAGCCCACCCCCGGGGTGGCTAGAAATTTCCAATCCTGGCTCTGTGATGGGGGGGGGGGGGGGGGGGGGGGGTCTGTTATGATTTTTTTTTTTTTTTTTTTTTTCTCAAGCCCACACCCGGGTGGCTAGAAATTTCCAATCCTGGCTCAGTGAAGGGGGTGGGGTCTGTTATGATTTTTTTTGTTTTTTTGTTTTATAAAGCCCACACCCGGGGTGGCTAGAAATTTCCAATCCTGGCTCAGTGATGGGGGTGGGGGGGGGTCTGTTATGATTTTTTTAAATTTTTTTTTAAATAATTTTATTATTTTTTTTATAAAGCCCACACCCGGGGTTGCTTTAAATTTCCAATCCTGCCTCAGTGATGGGGGGGGGGGGTCTGTTGTGATTTTTTTTTATTTTTTGTAAAGCCCACACCCGGGTGGCTAGAAATTTCCAATCCTGGCTCAGTGATGGGGGTGGGGTCTGTTATGATTTTTTTTTTTTTTTTTTTTTATAAAGCCCAAACCCGGGGTGGCTAGAAATTTCCAATCCTGGCTCAGTGATGGGGGGGGTCTGTTATGATTTTTTTAATTTTTTTTTTAAATAATTTTATTATTTTTTTTATAAAGCCCACATCCGGGGTGGCTAGAAATTTCCAATCCTGCCTCAGTGATGGGGGGGGGGGGTCTGTTATGATTTTTTATTATTATTTATTTTTTTTATCAAGCCCACACCCGGGGTTGCTAGTCATTTCCAATCCTGGCTCTGTGATGGGGGGGGTCTGTTATGAATTTGTTTTTTTTATTATTTTTTTTATAAAGCCCACACCCGGGGTGGCTAGAAATTTCCAATCCTGGCTCAGTGATGGGGGTGGGGGGGGGTCTGTTATGATTTTTATTTTTTTTATTTTTATAAAGCCCACACCACACCCGGGGTGGCTAGAAATTTCAGATCCTGGCTCAGTGATGTGGGTGGGGTCTGTTATGATTTTTTTTTTTTTTTTTTTTTTTTTATAAAGCCCACACCCGGGGTGGCTAGAAATTTCCAATCCTGGCTCAGTGATGGGGGGGGGGGGGGTCTGTTATGATTTTTTTTAATTTTTTTTTTAGAATGCCCACACCCGGGTGGCTAGAAATTTCCAATCCTGGCTCAGTGATGGGGGTGGGTTCTATTATGATTTTTTTTAATTTTTTTTTTATAAAGCCCACACCCGGGGTGGCTAGAGATTTCCAATCCTGCCTCATTGATGGGGGGGGGGGGGGGGGGGTCTGTTGTGATTTTTTTATTTTTTTTATTTTTTATAAAGCCCACCCCCGGGGTGGCTAGATATTTCCAATCCTGGCTCTGTGATGGGGGGGGGGGGGGGGGGGGGGGGGGGGTCTGTTATGATTTTTTTTTTTTTTTTTTTTTTCTCAAGCCCACACCCGGGGTGGCTAGTCATTTCCAATCCTGGCTCAGTAATGGGGGGGGTCTGTTATGAATTTGTTTTTTTTATTATTTTTTTCATAAAGCCCACACCAGGGGTGGCTAGAAATTTCCAATCCTGGCTCAGTGATGGGAGGGAGTCTGTTATGATTTTTTTAATTTTTTTTTTAAATAATTTTATTATTATTTTTTATAAAGCCCACACCTGGGGTGGCTAGAAATTTCCAATCCTGGCTCAGTGATGGGGGTGGGGTCTGTTATGATTTTTATTTTTTTTATTTTTTATAAAGCCCACACCCGGGGTGGCTAGAAATTTCCAATCCTGGCTCAGTGATGGGGGGGTCTGTTATGATTTTTTTAATTTTTAAAAAAAATAATTTTATTATTTTTTTTATCAAGCCCACACCCGGGGTGGCTAGACATTTCCAATCCTGGCTCAGTAATGGGGGGGGTCTGTTATGAATTTGTTTTTTTAATTATTTTTTTATAAAGCCCACTCCCGGGGTGGCTAGAAATTTCCAATCCTGGCTCAGTGATGGGGGGGGGGTCTGTTGTGATTTTTTTTAATTATTATTATTTTTTTATAAAGCCCACACCAGGGGTGGCTAGACATTTCCAATCCTGGCTCAGTAATGGGGGTGGGGTCTTATGATTTTTTTTTTTTTATTTTTTTTTTATAAAGCCAACACCCAGGGTGGCTAGAAATTCCCAATCCTGGCTCATTAATGGGGGGGGGTCTGTTATCATTTTTTTTTTTTTTTTTTTATAAAGCCCACCCCCGGGGTGGCTAGAAATTTCCAATCCTGCCTCAGTGATGGGGGGGGGGGGGGGGGTCTGTTGTGATTTTTTTATTATTATTTTTTTTTATAAAGCCCACCCCCGGGTTGGCTAGAAATTTCCAATCCTGGCTCTGTGATGGGGGGGGAGGGGGGGGGGGGGGGGGGTCTGTTATGATTTTTAATTATTATTTATTTTTTTTATCAATCCCACACCCGGGGTGGCTAGACATTTCCAATCCTGGCTCAGTAATGGGGGGGTCTGTTATGAATTTGTTTTTTTTATTATTTTTTATAAAACCCACACCCGGGGTGGCTAGAAATTTCCAATCCTGGCTCTGTGATGGGGGTGGGGTCTGTTATGATTTTTATTTTTTTATTTTTTTTTTTATAAAGCCCACACCCGGGGTGGCTAGAAATTTCCGATCCTGGCTCAGTGATGGGGGTTGGGTCTGTTATGATTTTTTATTTTTTTATATTTGTTTATAAAGCCCACACCCGGGGTGGCTAGAAATTTCCAATCCTGGCGTAGTGGGGGGGGGGGGGTCTGTTATGATTTTTTTTTTTTTTTTTTTTATAAAGCCCACACCCGGGTGGCTAGAAATTTCCAATCCTGGCTCAGTGATGGGGGTGGGGTGTGTTATGATTTTTTTTTTTTTTTTTTTTTTATAAAGCCCACACCCGAGGTGGCTAAAAATTTCCAATCCTGTCTCAGTGATGGGGGGGGGGGTCTGTTGTGATTTTATTTTATTATTATTTTTTTATAAAGCCCACCCCTGGGGTGGCTAGAAATTTCCAATCCTGGCTCTGTGATGGGGGGGGGGGGGTCTGTTATGATTTTTTATTATTTTATTTTTTTTATCAAGCCCACCCCCGGGGTGGCTAGAAATTTCCGATCCTGGCTCAGTGATGGGGGTTGTGTCTGTTATGATTTTTTTTTTTTTTTTTTTTATAAAGCCCACACCCGGGGTGGCTAGAAATTTCCAATCCTGGCTCAGTGATGGGGGTGGGGTCTGTTTTTATTTTTTTTTTTTTTTTTTTTATAAAGCCCACACCCGGGGTGGCTAGAAATTTCCAATCCTGTCTCAGTGATGGGGGGGGGGGGGGGGGGTCTGTTGTGATTTTATTATTATTTTTTTTTTTTATAAAGCCCACCCCCGGGGTGGCTAGAAATTTCCAATCCTGGCTCTGTGATGGGGGGGGGGGGGTCTGTTATGATTTTTTATTATTTTATTTTTTTTATCAAGCCCACACCCGGGGTGGGTAGACATTTCCAATCCTGGCTCAGTAATGGGGGGGGGGGTTATGAATTTGTTTTTTTTATTATTTTTTTATAAAGCCCACCCCCGGGGTGGCTAGAAATTTCCAATCCTGGCTCAGTGATGGGGGTGGGGGGGGGGGGTCTGTTATAATTTTTTTTATTTATTTTTTTTATAAAGCCCACACCCGGGGTGGCTAGAAATTTCCAATCCTGACTCTGTGATGGGGGTGGGGTCTGTTATGATTTTTTATTTTTTTATATTTGTTTATAAAGCCCACACCCGGGTTGGCTAGAAATTTCCAATCCTGGCTCTGTGATGGGGGGGGGGGGGGTCTGTTATGAATTTTTTTTTATTTATTTTTTTTTTTTTATAAAGCCCACCCCCGGGGTGGCTAGACATTTCCAATCCTGGCTCAGTAATGGGGGGGGTCTGTTATGAATTTGTTTTTTTTATTATTTTTGTATAAAGCCCACCCCCGGGGTGGCTAGAAATTTCCGATCCTGGCTCAGTGATGGGGGTGGGGGGGTCTGTTATAATTTTTTTTAATTTTTTTTTTTATAAAGCCCACACCCGGGGTGACTAGAAAGTTCCAATCCTGGCTCAGTGATGGGGGGGGGGGGGGGTCTGTTGTGATTTTTTTTTATTTTTTTTTTTTTTATAAAGCCCTCCCCTGGGGTGGCTAGAAATTTCCAATCCTGACTCTGTGATGGGGGTGGGGTCTGTTATGATTTTTTATTTTTTTATATTTGTTTATAGAGCCCACACCCGGGTTGGCTAGAAATTTCCAATCCTGCCTCAGTGATGGGGGGGGGGGGTCTGTTGTTATTTTTTTTCATATATTTTTTTTTATAAAGCCCACCCCCGGGGTGGCTAGAAATTTCCAATCCTGGCTCTGTGATGGGGGGGTTGTCTGTTATGATTTTTTATTATTTATTTTTTTTATCAAGCCCACACCCGGGGTGGCTAGACATTTCCAATCCTGGCTCAGTAATGGGGGGGGTCTGTTATGAATTTGTTTTTTTTATTATTTTTTTATTAAGCCCACCCCCGGGGTGGCTAGAAATTTCCAATCCTGGCTCAGTGATGGGGGTGGGGGGGCGTCTGTTATAATTTTTTTTTTATTTTTTTTTTTATAAAGCCCACACCCAGGTTGGCTAGAAAGTTCCAATCCTGGCTCAGTGATGGGGGGGGGGGGGGGGGTGGGGGGGTCTGTTGTGATTTTTTTTTTTTTTTTTTTTTTATAAAGCCCACCCGTGGGGTGGCTAGAAATTTCCAATCCTGACTCTGTGATGGGGGTGGGGTCTGTTATGATTTTTTATTTTTTTATATTTGTTTATAAAGCCCACACCCGCGTTGGCTAGAAATTTCCAATCCTGCCTCAGTGATGGGGGGGGGGGGTCTGTTGTTATTTTTTTTATATTTTTTTTTTTATAAAGCCCACCCCCGGGGTGGCTAGAAATTTCCAATCCTGGCTCTGTGATGGGGGGGTTGTCTGTTATGATTTTTTATTATTTTATTTTTTTTATCAAGCCCACACCCGGGGTGGCTAGACATTTCCAATCCTGGCTCAGTAATGGGGGGGTCTGTTATGAATTTGTTTTTTTATTATTTTTTTTATAAAGCCCACCCCCGGGGTGGCTAGAAATTTCCAATCCTGCCTCAGTGATGGGGGGGAGGTCTGTTATGATTTTTTTTTTTTTTTTTTTTTTTATCAAGCCCACACCCGGGTTGGCTAGATATTTCCAATACTTGCTCAGTAATGGGGGGGTCTTTTATGAATTTTTATTTATTTATTATTATTTTTTTTTTATAAAGCCCACACCCGAAGTGGCTAGAAATTTCCAATCCTGGCTCAGTAATGGGGGGGGGGTTATGAATTTGTTTTTTTCATTATTTTTTTATAAAGCCCACCCCCGCGGTGGCTAGAAATTTCCAATCCTGCCTCATTGATGGGGGTTCTGTTATGATTTATTTATTTATTTTTTTTATCAAGCCCACACCCAGGGTGGCAAGACATTTCCAATCCTGACTCTGTGATGGGGGTGGGGTCTGTTATGATTTTTTATTTTTTTATATTTGTTTATAAAGCCCACACCCGGGGTGGCTATAAATTTCCAATCCTGGCTCAGTGATCGGGGTGGGGTCTGTTATGAATTTTTATTTATTTATTATTATTTTTTTTTTTATAAAGCCCACACCGGGGGTGGCTAGAAATTTCCAATCCTGGCTCAGTGATGGGGGTGGGATCTGTTATGATTTATTTTTATTTATTATTATTTTTTTTTATTAAGCCCACACCCGGGGTGGCTAGAAATGTCCAATACTTGCTCAGTAATGGGGGGGGGGGGGTCTTTTATGATTTTTTTTTTATTTATTTTTTTTTTATTTTTATAAAGCCCACACCCGGGTTGGCTAGAAATTTCCAATCCTGGCTGAGTAATGGGGGGGGGGTCTCTTATGATTATTATTATTATTATTATTTTTTTTATATAAAGCCCACACCTGGGGTGGCTAGAAATTTCCGATCCTAGCTCAGTAATGGGGGGGCTCTGTTATGATTTTTTTTTTTTCATTTTTTTTTTATAAAGCCCAAACCCGGGGTGGCTAGAAATTTCCAATCCTGGCTCAGTGATGGGGGGGGTCTGTTATGATTTTTTTTAATTTTTTTTTTAGAAAGCCCACAACCGGGGTGGCTAGAAATTTCCAATCCTGGCTCAGTAATGAGGGGGGGGGGGGGGGTCTGTTATGATTTTTTTAATTTTATTTATTAAAAAAAAAAAAAAAAATTCTAGCCCACACCAGGGGTGGCTAGAAATGTCCTATTCTTGCTCAGTAATGGGGGTGGGGTCTGTTATGATTTTTTTTTTCTTTTTTTTTTTTATAAAGCCCACACCCGGGGTGGCTAGAATCTTCCAATCCTGGCTCAGTGATGGGGGGGGGGGTCTGTTATGATTTTTTTTTTTTTTTTTTTTAATAATTTTATTATTTTTTTTATAAAGCCCACCCCCGGGTTAGCTAGAAATTTCCAATCCTGGCTCAGTGATGGGGGTGGGGGTGTCTGTTATGATTTTTACATTTTTTTTTTTTTTTTATAAAGCCCACCCCCGGGTTGGCTAGAAATTTCCAATCCTGGCTCTTTGATGGGGGTGGGGTCTGTTATGATTTTTATTTTTTTTTTATTTTTTTATAAAGCCCACCCCCGGGTTGGCTAGAAATTTCCAATCCTGGCTCTGTGATGGGGGGGGGGGGGGGGGGGGTCTGTTATGATTTTTTATTATTTTATTTTTTTTATCAAGCCCACACCCGGGGTGGCTAGACATTTCCAATCCTGGCTCAGTAATGGGGGGGTCTGTTAAGAATTTATTTGTATTTTTATTTTTTTATAAAGCCCACCCCCGGGTTGGCTAGAAATTTCCAATCCTGGCTCAGTGATGGGGGTGGGGGGGTCTGTTATGATTTTTTTTAATTTTTTTTTTTTATCAAGCCCACACCCGGGGTGGCTAGAAAGTTCCAATCCTGGCTCAGTGATGAGGGGGGGTCTGTTATGATTTTTTATTTTTTTTTTTAAAATATTTTTTTTTTTTTTTTTATAAAGCCCACACCCGGGGTGGCTAGAAATGTCCAATCATGCCTCAGTGATGGGGGGGGGGGGGGGGGGGTCTGTTATGATTTTTAATTTTTTAATTTTTTTTTATAAAGCCCACACCCGGGTTGGCTAGAAATTTCCAATCCTGGCTCAGTGATGGGGGTGGGGGGGGTCTGTTATGATTTTTTATTATTATTTTATTTTAATAAAGCCCACCCCCGGGGTGGCTAGAAATTTCCAATCCTGGCTCTGTGATGGGGGGGGGGGGGGGGGGGGGGGGTCTGTTATGATTTTTTATTATTTTATTTTTTTTATCAAGCCCACGACCGGGGTGGCTAGAGATTTCCAATCCTGGCTCAGTAATGGGGGGGGTCTGTTAAGAATTTATTTTATTTTTATTTTTTTATAAAGCCCACACCCGGGGTGGCTAGAAATTTCCAATCCTCCCTCAGTGATGGGGGGGGGGCTCTCTTGTGATTTTATTTATTTTTTTTTTTTTTATAAAGCCCACACCCGGGTTGGCTAGAAATTTCCAATCCTGGCTCAGTGATGGGGGGGGGGGGGGGTCTGTTATGATTTTTTTATTTTTTTTTTAATATAATTTTATTATTTTTTTTATTAAGCCCACCCCCGGGGTGGCTAGAAATTTCCAATCCTGGCTCAGTGATGGGGGGGGGGGTCTGTTATGATTTTTTTTTTATTTTTTATAAAGCCCACACCCGGGTGGCTAGAAATTTCCAATCCTGGCTCTGTGATGGGGGTGGGGTCTGTGATGATTTTTAATTTTTTCATTTTTTTTTTATAAAGCCCACCCCCGGGGTGGCTAGAAATTTCCAATCCTGGCTCTGTGATGGGGGGGGGGGGGGGTCTGTTATGATTTTTTATTATTTTATTTTTTTTATCAAGCCCACACCCGGGGTGGCTAGACATTTCCAATCCTGGCTCAGTAATGGGGGGGGGGTCTGTTAAGAATTTATTTTTATTTTTATTTTTTTATAAAGCCCACCCCCGGGTTGGCTAGAAAGTTCCAATCCTGGCTCAGTGATGAGGGGGGGTCTGTTATGATTTTTTAATATTTTTTTTTAAATAATTTTATTATTTTTTTTATAAAGCCCACACCCGGGGTGGCTAGAAATGTCCAATCATGCCTCATTGATGGGGGGGGGGGTCTGTTATGATTTTTAATTTTTTAATTTTTTTTTATAAAGCCCACACCCGGGTTGGCTAGAAATTTCCAATCCTGGCTCAGTGATGGGGGTGGGGGGGGGTCTGTTATGATTTTTTATTATTATTTTATTTTAATAAAGCCCACCCCCGGGGTGGCTAGAAATTTCCAATCCTGGCTCTGTGATGGGGGGGGGGGGGGGGGGGGGTCTGTTATGATTTTTTATTATTTTATTTTTTTTATCAAGCCCACACCCGGGGTGGCTAGACATTTCCAATCCTGGCTCAGTAATGGGGGGGGTCTGTTAAGAATTTTTTTTATTTTTATTTTTTTATAAAGCCCACACCCGGGGTGGCTAGAAATTTCCAATCCTGGCTGTCTGATGGGGGGGGGGGGGGTCTGTTATGATTTTTTATTATTTTATTTTTTTTATCAAGCCCACACCCGGGGTGGCTAGACATTTCCAATCCTGGCTCAGTAATGGGGGGGGTCTGTTAAGAATTTATTTTATTTTTATTTTTTTATAAAGCCCACCCCCGTGGTGGCTAGAAATTTCCAATCCTGGCTCAGTGATGGGGGTGGGGGGGTCTGTTATGATTTTTTATTTTTTATTTTTTTTATCAAGCCCACACCCGGGGTGGCTAGAAAATTCCAATCCTGGCTCAGTGATGGGTGGGGGGGGGTCTGTTGTGATTTTTTATTTTTTTATTTTTTTTTATAAAGCCCACCCCCGGGGTGGCTAGAAATTTCCAATCCTGGCTCAGTGATGGGGGGGGGGTCTGTTATGATTTTTTATTTTTTTTTTTTAAATAATTTTATTATTTTTTTTATAAAGCCCACACCCGGGGTGGCTAGAAATTTCCAATCCTGCCTCAGTGATGGGGGGGGGGGGTCTGTTGTGATTTTTATTTTTTTTTAAATTTTTTATAAAGCCCACCCCCGGGGTGGCTAGAAATTTCCAATCCTGGCTCTGTGATGGGGGGGGGGTCTGTTATGATTTTTAATTTTTTTATTTTCTTTTATAAAGTCCACACCCGGGTTGGCTAGAAATTTCCAATCCTGGCTCAGTGATGGGGGGGGGGGGGGGGGGGTCTGTTATGATTTTTTTTTATTTTTTTTATAAAGCCCACACCCGGGTGGCTAGAAATTTCCAATCCTGGCTCAGTGATGGGGGTGGGGTCTGTTATGATTTTTTTATTTTTTTTTTAAATAATTTTATTATTTTTTTTATAAAGCCCACCCCCGGGGTGGCTAGAAATTTCCAATCCTGACTCTGTGATGGGGTTGGGGTCTGTTATGATTTTTTATTTTTTTATATTTGTTTATAAAGCCCACACCCGGGGTGGCTAGAAATTTCCAATCCTGGCTCAGTGATGGGGTGGGCTGTGTTATGATTTTTTATTTTTTATTTTTTTTTATAAAGCCCACACCCGGGGTGGCTAGAAATTTTCAATCCTGATTCAGTGATGGTGGGGAATTTGTTATCATTTTTTTTTTTTTTTTTTTATAAAGCCCACAACCGGGTTGGCTAGAAATTTCCAATCCTGGCTCTGTAATGGGTGGGGGGGGTCTGTTATGATTTTTTATTATTATTATTTTTTTATCAAGCCCACACCCGGGGTGGCTAGTCATTTCCAATCCTGGCTCAGTAATGGGGATGGTCTGTTATGAATTTGTTTTTTTTATTATTTTTTTATAAAGCCCACACCCGGGGTGCTAGAAATTTCCAATCCTGGCTCAGTGATGGGGGTGGGGGGGGGTCTGTTATAATTTGTTTTTATTTTTTTTTTATAAAGCCCACACCCGGGGTGGCTAGAAATTTCCAATCCTGGCTCAGTGATGGGGATGGGGTGTGTTATGATTTTTTATTTTTATTTTTTTTTTATAAAGCCCACACCCGGGGTGGCTAGAAATGTCCAATCCTGGCTCAGTGATGTGGGGGGGGGGGGGTCTGTTATGATTTTTTTTTTTTTTTTTTTTTTTTTATAAAGCCCACCCCCGGGGTGGCTAGAAATGTCCAATCCTGGCTCTGTGATGGGGGGGGGGGGGGGGGGGGGGGGGGGTCTGTTATGATTTTTTATTATTATTATTTTTTTATCAAGCCCACACCCGGGGTGGCTAGTCATTTCCAATCCTGGCTCAGTAATGGGAGGGGTCTGTTATGAATTTGTTTTTTTTATTATTTTTTTATAAAGCCCACACCCGGGGTGGCTAGAAATTTCCAATCCTGGCTCAGTGATGGGGGTGGGGGGGGGTCTGTTATGATTTAAAAAAAAAAAAAAATTTATAAAGCCCACACCCGGGGTGGCTAGAAATTTCCTATCCTGGCTCAGTGATGGGGGTTGGGTCTGTTATGATTTTTTATTTTTTTTTTTTTTTCATAAAGCCCACACTCGGGGTGGCTAGAAATTTCCAATCCTGGCTCAGTGATGGGGGGGGGGTCTTTTATGATTTTTTTATTTTTTTTTTAAAATAATTTTATTATTTTTTTTATAAAGCCCACACCCGGGGTGGCTAGAAATTTCCAATCCTGCCTCAGTGATGGGGGGGGGGGTCTGTTGTGATTTTTTATTTTTTATTTTTTTTTTATAAATCCCACCCCCGGGGTGGCTAGAAATTTCAAATCCTGGCTCAGTGATGGGGGGGGGGGGTCTGTTGTGATTTTTTATTTTTTATTTTTTTTTTATAAATCCCACCCCCGGGGTGGCTAGAAATTTCAAATCCTGGCTCTGTGATGGGGGGCGGGGGGGGGTCTGTTATGAATTTGTTTTTTTTATTATTTTTTTATAAAGCCCACACCCGGGGTGGCTACAAATTTCCAATCCTGGCTCAGTGATGGGGGTGGGGGGGGTCTGTTATGATTTTTTTTTTTTTTTTTTATAAAGCCAACAACCGGGGTGGATAGAAAGTTCCAATCCTGGCTCAGTGATGGGGGGGGGTCTGTTGTGATTTTTAATTTTTTTTTTTTTTTTTTATAAAGCCCACTCCCGGGGTGGCTAGAAATTTCCAATCCTTTCTCAGTGATGGGGGTGGGTTCTGTAATGATTTTTTATTTTTATTTTTATTTTATAAAGCCCACACCCGGGTTGGCTAGAAATTTCCAATCCTGGCTCAGTGATGGGGGGGGGGGGGTCTGTTATGATTTTTTTATTTATTTTTTATATAAAGCCCACACCCGGGTGGCTAGAAATTTCCAATCCTGGCTCAGTGATGGGGGTGGGGTCTGTTATGATTTTTTATTTTTTTTTTATTTTTTATAAAGCCCACCCCGGGGTGGCTAGAAATTTCCAATCCTGACTCTGTGATGGGGGTGGGGTCTGTTATGATTTTTTATTTTTTTATTTTTTTTATAAAGCCCACACCCGGGCTGGCTAGAAATTTCCAATCCTGGCTCAGTGATGGGGGTGGGGTGTGTTATGATTTATTTATTTATTTATTTTTTTATAAAGCCCACACCCGGGTTGGCTAGAAATTTCCAATCCTGGCTCAGTAATGGGTGGGGGTCTGTTATGAATTTTTATTTTTTTATTTAATTTTTTTTTTAATTTTTTTTTTTTTTATAAAGCCCACCCCCGGGGTGGCTAGAAATTTCCAATCCTGGCTCTGTGATGGGGGTGGGGGGGTCTGTTATGATTTTTTATTTTTATTTTTTTATTACTAAGCCCACACCCGGGGTGGCTAGAAATTTCCAATAATTGCTCAGTAATGGGGGGGGGTCTTTTATGAATTTTTATTTATTTATTATTTTTTTATTTTTATAAAGCCCACACCCGGGGTGGCTAGAAATTTCCAATCCTGGCTCAGTGATGGGGGTGGGGTCTGTTATGATTTTTATTTTTTTTTATTTTTTTTATAAAGCCCACACCCGGGTTGGCTAGAAATTTCCAATCCTGGCTCAGTAATGGGTTGGGGTCTGTTATGAATTTTTATTTTTTTATTTAATTTTTTTTTTTTATTATTATTTTTTTTTATAAAGCCCACCCCCGGGGTGGCTAGAAATTTCCAATCCTGGCTCTGTGATGGGGGGGGTGGGGGTCTGTTATCATTTTTATTTTTTTATTTTTTTATTACTAAGCCCACACCCGGGGTGGCTAGAAATTTCCAATCCTGGCTCAGTGATGGGTGGGGGTCTGTTATGAATTTTTATTTTTTTATTTTTTATTTATTTTTATTTTATTACTTTTTGTATAAAGCCCACACCCGGGGTGGCTAGAAATGTCCAATCCTGGCTCAGTGATGGGGGGGGGGGGGGTCTGTTGTGATTTTTTTTATTATTTTTTTTTTTTTATAAAGCCCACATCCGGGGTGGCTAGAAATTTCCAATCCTGTATCAGTGATGGGGGGGGGGGGTCTGTTGTGATTTTATTTTTTTTTATTTTTTTTATAAAGCCCACACCCTGGGTGGCTAGAAATTTCCAATCCTGGCTCAGTGATGGGTGGGGGTCTGTTATGAATTTTTATTTTTTTATTTTTTATTTTTTTTATTTTATTACTTTTTGTATAAAGCCCACACCCGGGGTGGCTAGAAATTTCCAATCCTGGCTCTGTGATGGGGGTCGGGTCTGTTATGATTTTTAATTTTTTAATTTTTTTTTTATAAAGCCCACACCAGAGGTGGCTAGAAATGTCCAATCCTGGCTCAGTGATGGGGGTGGGGTGTGTTATGATTTTTTATTTTTAATTTTTTCTTATAAAGCCCACCGGGGTGGCTAGAAATTTTCAATCCTGATTCAGTGATGGTGGGGGATTTGTTATCATTTTTTTTTTTTTTTTTGTATAAAGCCCAGACCCGGGGTGGCTAGAAAGTTCCAATCCTGGCTCAGTGATGGGGGGGGTCTGTTGTGATTTATTTATTTATTTATTTTTTTATAAAGCCCACCCCCGGGGTGGCTAGAAATTTCCAATCCTAGCTCTGTGATGGGGGGGGGTCTGTTATGAGTTTTTATTATTATTATTTTTTTTATCAAGCCCACACCAGGGGTGTCTAGTCATTTCCAATCCTGACTCAGTAATGGGGGGGGTCTTTTATGAATTTGTTTTTTTTATTATTTTTTTATAAAGCCCACACCCGGGGTGGCTAGAAATTTCCAATCCTGGCTAAGTGATGGGGGTGGGGGGGATCTGTTATGATTTTTTTTTTTTTTTTTTTTATAAAGCCCACCCCCGGGGTGGCTAGAAATTTCCAATCCTGGCTCTGTGATGGGGGATGGGTCTGTCATGATTTTTTATTTTTATTTTTTTTTTATGAAGCCCACACCCGGGTGGCTAGAAATTTCCAATCCTGGCTCAGTGATGGGGGTGGGGTCTCTTATGATTTTTTTGTTTTTTTTTTGTTTTATAAAGCCCACACCCGGGGTGGCTAGAAATGTCCAATCCTGGCTCAGTGATGGGGGTGGGGTCTGTTATGATTTTTATTATTTTTTTTTTTTATAAAGCCCACACCCGGGGTGGCTAGACATTTCCAATCCTGGCTCAGTGATGGTGGGGGCTCTGTTATGATTTTTTTATTTTTTATTTTTTATAAAGCCCACACCCGGGGTGGCTAGACATTTCCAATCCTGGCTCAGTGATGGGGGTGGGGGGGGGTCTGTTATGATTTTTTTTTTTTTTTTTTTTATAAAGCCCACACCCGGGGTGGCTAGAAAGTTCCAATCCTGGCTCAGTGATGGGGGGGGGGGGGGTCTGCGGTGATTTGTTTTTATTTTATTTTTTTTATAAAGCCCACCCCCGGGGTGGCTAGAAATTTCCAATCCTGGCTCTGTGATGGGGGCGGGGTCTGTTATGATTTTTAATTTTTTTATTTTTTTTTTATAAAGCCCACACCCGGGGTGGCTAGAAATTTCCTATCCTGGCTCAGTGATGGGGGTTGGGTCTGTTATGATTTTTTATTTTTATTTTTTTTTTCATAAAGCCCACACTCGGGGTGGCTAGAAATTTCCAATCCTGGCTCAGTGATGGGGGGGGGGGGTCTAATATGATTTTTTTTTTTTTAATTTATAAAGCCCACACCCAGGGTGGCTAGAAATTTCCAATCCTGGCTCAGTGATGGGGGTGGGGTCTGTTATGATTTTTTTTTATTTTTTTTTATAAAGCCCACACCCGGGTGGCTAGAAATTTCCAATCCTGGCTCAGTGATGGGGGTGGGGTCTGTTATGATTTTTTTTGTTTTTTTTTGTTTTATAAAGCCCACACCCGGGGTGGCTAGAAATTTCCAATCCTGCCTCAGTGATGGGGGGGGGGGGTCTGTTGTGATTTCTTTTTTTTTTTTTTTATAAAGGCCACACCCGGGGTGGCTAGAAATTTCCAATCCTGGCTCTGTGATGGGGGGGGGGGGGGGGGGGGTCTTTTATGATTTTTTATTATTTTTTTTTTTATCAAGCCCACACCAGGGGTGGCAAGTCATTTCCAATCCTGGCTCAGTAATGGGGGGGGTCTGTTATGAATTTGTTTTTTTTTATTATTTTTTTATAAAGCCCACACCCGGGGTAGCTAAAAATTTCCAATCCTGGCTCAGTGATGGGGGGGGGGGTCTGTTGTGATTTTTTTTTTTTTTATATTTGTTTATAAAGCCCACACCCGGGGTGGCTAGAAATTTCCAATCCTGGCTCAGTGATGGCGGTGGGTTGTGTTATGAATTTTTATTTTTTTATTTTTTTTTATAAAGCCCACCCCCGGGTTGGCTAGAAATTTCCAATCCTGGCTCTGTGATGGGGGTGGGGTCTATTTTGATTTTTATTTTATTTTATTTTTTTTTATAAAGCCCACACCCGGGGTGGCTAGAAATTTCCGATCCTGGCTCAGTGATGGGGGGGGGGGGGGGGGGGGTCTGTTATGATTTTTTTTTTTTTTTTTTATAAAGCCCACACCCGGGTGGCTAGAAATTTCCAATCCTGGCTCAGTGATGGGGGTGGGGTCTGTTATGATTTTTTTTTGTTTTTTTTGTTTTATAACGCCCACACCCGGGGTGGCTAGAAATTTCCAATCGTGGCTCAGTGATGGGGGTGGGGTCTGTTATGATT
Organism: Urophycis tenuis; assembly: GCA_036785325.1. Lineage (NCBI taxonomy): Eukaryota > Metazoa > Chordata > Actinopteri > Gadiformes > Phycidae > Urophycis > Urophycis tenuis. The sequence goes on from JAXIVH010000089.1 coordinate 753,974, forward strand.
TAAAAAAAAAAAAAAAATTATAAAGCCCACACCCGGGGTGGCTAGAAATTTCCAATCCCGGCTCAGTGATGGTGGGGGGTCTGTTATGATTTTTTAATTTTTTTTTTAAAATAATTTTTTTTATTTTTTTATAAAGCCCACCCCCGGGGTGGCTAGAAATTTCCAATCCTGGCTCTGTAATGGGGGGGGGGGGGGGGGGGTCTGTTATGATTTTTTTTTATTTTTTTTTATAAAGCCCACACCCGGGTGGCTATAAATTTCCAATCCTGACCCTGTGATGGGGGTGGGGTCTGTTATGATTTTTTTTTTTTTATATTTGTTTATAAAGCCCACACCTGGGGTGGCTAGAAATTTCCAATCCAGGCTCAGTGATGGGGGTGGGGTCTGTTATGATTTTTTTTATTTATTTTTTTTATAAAGCCAGCACCCGGGGTGGCTAGAAATTTCCATTCCTGGCTCAGTGATGGGGGGGGTCTGTTATGATTTTTAAAATTTTGTTTTTAAATAATTTTATTATTTTTTTTATAAAGCCCACACCCGGCGTGGCTAGAAATTTCCAATCCTGCCTCAGTGATGGGGGGGGGGGGGTCTGTTGTGATTTTTTTTTTTTTTTTTTTTATAAAGCCCACCCCCGGGCTGGCTAGAAATTTCCAATCCTGGCTCTGTGATGGGGGAGGGGGGGGGGGGGGGGGGGGGTCTGTTATGAGTTTTTATTTATTTATTTTTTTTATCAAGCCCACACCCGGGGTGGCTAGAAATTTCCAATCCTGGCTCAGTGATGGGGGTGGGGGGGGGTCTGTTATGATTTTTTTTTAATATTTATTTTAATAAAGCCCACACCAGGGGTGGCTAGAAATTTCCAATCCTGACTCTGTGATGGGGGTGGGGTCTGTTATGATTTTTTATTTTTTTATATTTGTTTATAAAGCCCACACCCGGGGGTTGGCTAGAAATTTCCAATCCTGGCTATGTGATGGGAGGGGGGGGGGGGGTCTGTTATGATTTTTTTTTATTATTTTTTTTATTACTAAGCCACACCCGGGGTGGCTAGATATTTCCAATCCTGCTCAGTAATGGGGGGGGTCTGTTATTATTATTATTATTATTATTATTATTTTTTTTTTTTATAAAGCCCACACCCGGGGTGGCTAGATATTTCCAATACTTGCTCAGTAATGGGGGGGGGGTCTTTTATGATTTTTTTTTTTTATTATTATTTTTTTAATAATTGTATTTATTTTTTTATAAAGCCCACACCTGGGGTGGCTAGAAATTTCCAATCCTGGCTCTGTGATGGGGGGGTCTGTTATGATTTTTTATTTTTTTTATTTTTTATAAAGCCCACAACCCGGGTGGCTAGAAATTTCCAATCCTGGCTCAGTAATGGGGGGGGGGGGGTCTGTTATGATTTTTCTTATTTTTTTCATTTTTTTTTTTTATAAAGCCCACACCAGGGGTGGCTAGAAATTTCCAATCCTGTCTCTGTGATGGGGGGGGGGTTCTGTTATGATTTTTTTTTTTTTTTTTTTTTTAATAAAGCCCACACCCGGGGTGGCTAGAAATTTCCAATCCTGGCTCAGTGATGGGGGTGGGGTCTGTTATGATTTTTTGTTTGTTTTTGTTTTATAAAGCCCAAACCCGGGGTGGCTAGAAATTTCCAATCCAGGCTCAGTGATGGGGGTGGGGTCTGTTATGATTTTTTTTATTTTTTTTTTTTATAAAGCCCACACCCGGGGTGGCTAGAAATTTCCATTCCTGGCTCAGTGATGGGGGTGGTCTGTTATGATTTTTAAAATTTTGTTTTTAAATAATTTTATTATTTTTTTTATAAAGCCCACACCCGGGGTGGCTAGAAATTTCCAATCCTGCCTCAGTGATGGGGGGGGGGGGTCTGTTGTGATTTTTTTTTATTTTTTTTTTTATAAAGCCCACCCCCGGGCTGGCTAGAAATTTCCAATCCTGGCTCTGGGAATGGGGGGGGGGGGTCTGTTATGATTTTTCTTATTTTTTTCATTTTTTTTTTTTATAAAGCCCACACCAGGGGTGGCTAGAAATTTCCAATCCTGTCTCTGTGATGGGGGGGGGGTTCTGTTATGATTTTTTTTTTTTTTTTTTTTTTAATAAAGCCCACACCCGGGGTGGCTAGAAATTTCCAATCCTGGCTCAGTGATGGGGGTGGGGTCTGTTATGATTTTTTGTTTGTTTTTGTTTTATAAAGCCCAAACCCGGGGTGGCTAGAAATTTCCAATCCAGGCTCAGTGATGGGGGTGGGGTCTGTTATGATTTTTTTTATTTTTTTTTTTTATAAAGCCCACACCCGGGGTGGCTAGAAATTTCCATTCCTGGCTCAGTGATGGGGGTGGTCTGTTATGATTTTTAAAATTTTGTTTTTAAATAATTTTATTATTTTTTTTATAAAGCCCACACCCGGGGTGGCTAGAAATTTCCAATCCTGCCTCAGTGATGGGGGGGGGGGGGGTCTGTTGTGATTTTTTTTTATTTTTTTTTTTATAAAGCCCACCCCCGGGCTGGCTAGAAATTTCCAATCCTGGCTCTGTGATGGGGGGGGGGGGGTCTGTTATGATTTTTCTTATTTTTTTCATTTTTTTTTTTTATAAAGCCCACACCAGGGGTGGCTAGAAATTTCCAATCCTGTCTCTGTGATGGGGGGGGGGTCTGTTATGATTTTTTGTTTGTTTTTGTTTTATAAAGCCCAAACCCGGGGTGGCTAGAAATTTCCAATCCAGGCTCAGTGATGGGGGTGGGGTCTGTTATGATTTTTTTTATTTTTTTTTTTTATAAAGCCCACACCCGGGGTGGCTAGAAATTTCCATTCCTGGCTCAGTGATGGGGGTGGTCTGTTATGATTTTTAAAATTTTGTTTTTAAATAATTTTATTATTTTTTTTATAAAGCCCACCCCCGGGCTGGCTAGAAATTTCCAATCCTGGCTCTGTGATGGGGGGGGGGGGGGGGGGGGGTCTGTTATGAGTTTTTATTATTATTTTTTTTTTATCAAGCCCACACCAGGGGTGGCTAGTCATTTCCAATCCTGGCTCAGTAATGGGGGGGTCTGTTATGAATTTGTTTTTTTTATTATTTTTTTATAAAGCCCACACCCGGGGTGGCTAGAAAGTTCCAATCCTGGCTCAGTGATGGGGGGGTCTGTTGTGATTTATTTTATTATTTTTTTTTTTTATAAAGCCCACCCCCGGGGTGGCTAGAAATTTCCAATCCTGGCTCTGTGATTGGGGTGGGGTCTGTTATGATTTTTAATTTTTTTTTTTTTTTTTTATAAAGCCCACACCCGGGGTGGATACAAAATTTCCGATCCTGGCTCAGTGATGGGGGTTGGGTCTGTTATGATTTTTTTTTTTTTTTTTTTTTTTATAAAGCCCACACCCGAGGTGGCTAGAAATTTCCAATCCTGGCTCAGTGATGGGGGGGGGGGGGGGTCTGTTATGATTTTTTTTTAATTTTTTTTATAAAGCCCACACCCGGGTGGCTAGAAATTTCCAATCCTGGCTCAGTGATGGGGGTGGGGTCTGTTATGATTTTTTGTTTTTTTTTGTTTTATAAAGCCCACACCCGGGGTGGCTAGAAATTTCAAATCCTGGCTCAGTGATGGGGGTGGGGTCTGTTATGATTTTGTTTTTTTTGTTTTTTATAAAGCCCACACCCGGGGTGGCTAGAAATTTCCAATCCTGTCTCAGTGATGGGGGGAGGGGGGGGTCTGTTGTGATTTTATTTTTTTATTTTTTTTTTTATAGAGCCCACACCCGGGGTGGCTAGACATTTCCAATCCTGGCTCAGTAATGGGGGGGGGGTCTGTTATGAATTTGTTTTTTTTATTATTTTTTTATAAAGCCCACCCCCGGGGTGGCTAGAAATTTCCAATCCTGGCTCAGTGATGGGGGGGGGGGGGGGGGGGGGGTCTGTTGTGATTTTTTTTTTTTTTTTTTTTTTTTATAAAGCCCACCCCCGGGTTGGCTAGAAATTTCCAATCCTGACTCTGTGATGGGGGTTGGGTCTGTTATGATTTTTTAATTTTTTTTTTTTTTTTATAAAGCCCACACCCGGGGTGGCTAGAAATTTTAAATCCTGGCTCAGTGATGGGGGGGGGGGTCTGTTATGATTTTTTTTTTTTTTTTTTTATAAAGCCCACACCCGGGTGGCTAGAAATTTCCAATCCTGGCTCAGTGATGGGGGGGGGGGGTCTGTTATGATTTTTTTAATTTTTTTTTAAAATAATTTTATTATTTTTTTTATGAAGCCCACACCCGGGGTGGCTAGAAATTTCCAATCCTGGCTCTGTGATGGGGGGGGGGGGGGGGGGGGGGGTCTGTTATGATTTTTTATTATTATTATTTTTTTATCAAGCCCACACCCGGGGTGGCTAGTCATTTCCAATCCTGGCTCAGTAATGGGGGGGGTCTGTTATTAATTTGTTTTTTTTATTATTTTTTTATAAAGCCCACACCCGGGGTGGCTAGTAATTTCCAATCCTGGCTCAGTGATGGGGGTGGGGGGGGTCTGTTATGATTTTTTTTTTTTTTTTTTTTTTATAAAGCCCACACCCGGGGTGGCTAGAAAGTTCCAATCCTGGCTCAGTGATGGGGGGGGTCTGTTTTTTTTTTTTTTTAATTTTTTTTTTTTTATAAAGCCCACACTGGTGGCTAGAAATTTCCAATCCTGGCTCAGTGATGGGGGGGGGGGGTCTGTTATGATTTTTTTTTTTTTTTTTTTATAAAGCCCACACCCGAGGTGGCTAGAAATTTCCAATCCTGGCTCAGTGATGGGGGGGGGGGGGGGTCTGTTATGATTTTTTTTTTTTTTTTTTTATAAAGCCCACACCCGGGTGGCTAGAAATTTCCAATCCTGGCTCAGTGATGGGGGTGGGGTCTGTTATGATTTTTTGTTTTTTTTTGTTTTATAAAGCCCACACCCGGGGTGGCTAGAAATTTCAAATCCTGGCTCAGTGATGGGGGTGGGGTCTGTTATGATTTTTGTTTTTTTTGTTTTTTATAAAGCCCACACCCGGGGTGGCTAAAAATTTCCAATCCTGGCTCAGTGATGGGTGGGGGTCTGTTATGATTTTTTAATTTTTTTTAAAAATAATTTTATTATTTTTTTTTATAAAGCCCACACCCGGGGTGGCTAGAAATTTCCAATCCTGTCTCAGTGATGGGGGGAGGGGGGGGTCTGTTGTGATTTTTTTTTTTTATTTTTTTTTTTATAGAGCCCACACCCGGGGTGGCTAGACATTTCCAATCCTGGCTCAGTAATGGGGGGGGGGTCTGTTATGAATTTGTTTTTTTTATTATTTTTTTATAAAGCCCACCCCCGGGGTGGCTAGAAATTTCCAATCCTGGCTCAGTGATGGGGGGGGGGGGGGGGGGGGGGTCTGTTGTGATTTTTTTTTTATTTTTTTTTTTTTATAAAGCCCACCCCCGGGTTGGCTAGAAATTTCCAATCCTGACTCTGTGATGGGGGTTGGGTCTGTTATGATTTTTTAATTTTTTTTTTTTTTTTATAAAGCCCACACCCGGGGTGGCTAGAAATTTTAAATCCTGGCTCAGTGATGGGGGGGGGGGTCTGTTATGATTTTTTTTATTTTTTTTTTATAAAGCCCACACCCGGGTGGCTAGAAATTTCCAATCCTGGCTCAGTGATGGGGGGGGGGGGTCTGTTATGATTTTTTTAATTTTTTTTTTAAATAATTTTATTATTTTTTTTATGAAGCCCACACCCGGGGTGGCTAGAAATTTCCAATCCTGCCTCAGTGATGGGGGGGGGGGGGGGGTCTGTTGTGATTTTTTTTTTTTTTTTTTTTTTATAAAGCCCACCCCCGGGGTGGCTAGAAATTTCCAATCCTGGCTCTGTGATGGGGGGGGGGGGGGGGGGGGGTCTGTTATGATTTTTTATTATTATTATTTTTTTATCAAGCCCACACCCGGGGTGGCTAGTCATTTCCAATCCTGGCTCAGTAATGGGGGGGGTCTGTTATTAATTTGTTTTTTTTATTATTTTTTTATAAAGCCCACACCCGGGGTGGCTAGTAATTTCCAATCCTGGCTCAGTGATGGGGGTGGGGGGGGTCTGTTATGATTTTTTATTTTATTTTTTTTTATAAAGCCCACACCCCGGGTGGCTAGAAAGTTCCAATCCTGGCTCAGTGATGGGGGGGGTCTGTTGTGATTTTTTTTTAATTTTTTTTTTTTTATAAAGCCCACACTGGTGGCTAGAAATTTCCAATCCTGGCTCAGTGATGGGGGGGGGGGGTCTGTTATGATTTTTTTTTTTTTTTTTTTATAAAGCCCACACCCTGGAGGCTAGAAATTTCCTATCCTGGCTCAGTGATGGGGGTGGGGTCTGTTATGATTTTTTTTTTTTTTTTTTTAATAATTTTATTATTTTTTTTATAAAGCCCACCCCCGGGCTGGCTAGAAATTTCCAATCCTGGCTCAGTGATGGGGGTGGGGGGGGTCTGTTATGATTTTTATTTTTTTATTTTTTTAATAAAGCCCACACCCGGGGTGGCTAGAAAGTTCCAATCCTGGCTCAGTGATGGGGGGGGGGGGGGGGGGGGTCTGTTGTGATTTATTTATTATTTATTTTTTTTATAAAGCCCACCCCCAGGGTGGCTAGAAATTTCCAATCCTGACTCTGTGATGGGGTTGGGGTCTGTTATGATTTTTTATTTTTTTATATTTGTTTATAAAGCCCACACCCGGGGTGGCTAGAAATTTCCAATCCTGGCTCAGTGATGGGGGTGGGGTCTGTTATGATTTTTTTTTATTTTTTTTTTATAAAGCCCACACCAGGGGTGGCTAGACATTTCCAATCCTGGCCCAGTAATGGGGGGGTCTTTTATGAATTTGTTTTTTTTATTATTTTTTTATAAAGCCCACACCAGGGGTGGCAAGTCATTTCCAATCCTGGCTCAGTGATGGGGGTGGGAGGGGGTCTGTTGTGATTTTTTTTTATTTATTTTTTTTTTATAAAGCCCACCCCCGGGGTGGCTAGAAATTTCCAATCCTGGCTCAGTGATGGGGGGGGGGGGGGGGGGTCTGTTATGATTTTTTTTTTTTTTTTTTTATAAAGCCCACACCCGGGTGGCTAGAAATTTCCAATCCTGGCTCAGTGATGGGGGTGGGGTCTGTTATGATTTTTTTGTTTTTTTTTGTTTTATAAAGCCCACACCCGGGGTGGCTAGAAATTTCCAATCCTGGCTCAGTGATGGGGGGGGGTCTGTTATGAATTTGTTTTTTTTATAATTTTTTTATAAAGCCCACCCCCGGGTTGGCTAGAAATTTCCAATCCTGGCTCTGTGATGGGGGTGGGGTCTATTTTGATTTTTAATTTTTTTATTTTTTTTTTATAAAGCCCACACCCGGGGTGGCTAGAAATTTCCGATCCTGGCTCATTGATGGGGGTTGGGTCTGTTATGATTTTTTATTTTTATTTTTTTTTTATAAAGCCCACACCCGGGGTGGCTAGAAATTTCCAATCCTGGCTCAGTGATGGGGGGGGGGGGGGGTCTGTTATGATTTTTTTTTTTTTTTTTATAAAGCCCACACCCGGGTGGCTAGAAATTTCCAATCCTGGCTCAGTGATGGGGGAGGGGTCTGTTATGATTTTTTTGTTTTTTTTTGTTTTATAAAGCCCACACCCGGGGTGGCTAGAAATTTCCAATCCTGGCTCAGTGATGGGGGTTGGGTCTGTTATGATTTTTTATTTTTATTTTTTTTTTATAAAGCCCACACCCGGGATGGCTAGAAATTTCCAATCCTGGCTCAGTGATGGGGGGGGTCTGTTATGATTTTTTTAATTTTTTTTTTAAATAATTTTATTATTATTTTTATAAAGCCCACACCCGGGGTGGCTAGAAATTTCCAATCCTGCCTCAGTGATGGGGGGGGGGGTCTGTTGTGATTTTTTTAATTATTTTTTTTTATAAAGCCCACCCCCGGGGTGGCTAGAGATTTCCAATCCTGGCTCTGTGATGGGGGGGGGGGGGTCTGTTATGATTTTTTATTATTATTTTATTTTAATAAAGCCCACACCCGGGGTTGCTAGACATTTCCAATCCTGGCTCAGTAATGGGGGGGGTCTGTTATGAATTTGTTTTTTTTATTATTTTTTATAAAGCCCACACCCGGGGTGGCTAGAAATTTCAAATCCTGGCTCAGTGATGGGGGTGGGGGGGGTCTGTTATGATTTTTTATTTTTATTTTTATTTTATAAAGCCCACACCCGGGTTGGCTAGAAATTTCCAATCCTGGCTCAGTGATGGGGGGGGGGTCTGTTATGATTTTTTTTTTTTTTTTTTATATAAAGCCCACACCCGGGTGGCTAGAAATTTCCAATCCTGGCTCAGTGTTGGGATCGGGGTCTGTTATGATTTTTTTTATTTTTTTATTTTTTATAAAGCCCAAACCCGGGGTGGCTAGAAATTTCCAATCCTGACTCTGTGATGGGGGTGGGGTCTGTTATGATTTTTTTTTTTTTTTTTTTTTTTATAAAGCCCACCCCCGGGGTGGCTAGAAATTTCCAATCCTGACTCTGTGATGGGGGTGGGGTGTGTTATGATTTTTTATTTTTATTTTTTTTTATAAAGCCCACACCCGAGGTGGCTAGAAATTTCCAATCCTGGCTCAGTGATGGGGGGGGGGGGGGTCTGTTATGATTTTTTTTTTATTTTTTTTATAAAGCCCACACCCGGGTGGCTAGAAATTTGCAATCCTGGCTCAGTGATGGGGGTGGGGTCTGTTATGATTTTTTAAATTTTGTTTTTAAATAATTTTATTATTTTTTTTATAAAGCCCACACCCGGGGTGGCTAGAAATTTCCAATCCTGCCTCAGTGATGGGGGGGGGGGGGGGGGGGGGGTCTGTTATGAGTTTTTATTATTATTTTTTTTTTATCAAGCCCACACCAGGGGTGGCTAGTCATTTCCAATCCTGGCTCAGTAATGGGGGGGGGTCTGTTATGAATTTGTTTTTTTTATTATTTTTTTATAAAGCCCACATCCGGGGTGGCTAGAAATTTCCAATCCTGGCTCTGTGATTGGGGTGGGGTCTGTTATGATTTTTAATTTTTTTATTTTTTTTTTCATAAAGCCCACACCCGGGGTGGCTAGAAATTTCCAATCCTGGCTCAGTGATGGGGGTGGGGTGTGTTATGATTTTTTATTTTTATTTTTTTTTATAAAGCCCACACCCGAGGTGGCTAGAAATTTCCAATCCTGGCTCAGTGATGGGGGTGGGGTCTGTTATGATTTTTTTGTTTTTTTTGTTTTATAAAGCCCACACCCGGGGTGGCTAGAAATTTCCAATCCTGGCTCAGTGATGGGGGTGGGGTCTGTTATGATTTTTTTTTTTTTTTTTTTTATAAAGCCCACACCCGGGGTCGCTAAAAATTTCCAATCCTGGCTCAGTGATGGGGGTGGGGTCTGTTATGATTTTTATTTTTTTTATTTTTTTTATAAAGCCCACACCCGGGGTGGCTAGAAATTTCCAATCCTGATTCAGTGATGGTGGGGGATTTGTTATGATTTTTTTTATTTAATTTTTTTATAAAGCCCACACCCGGGTTGGCTAGAAATTTCCAATCCTGGCTCAGTAATGGGTGGGGGTCTGTTATGAATTTTTATTTTTTTATTTAATTTTTTTTTTTATTATTATTTTTTTTTATAAAGCCCACCCCCGGGGTGGCTAGAAATTTCCAATCCTGGCTCTGTGATGGGGGGGGGGGGGGGGGGGGGGGGGTCTGTTATCATTTTTATTTTTTTATTTTTTTATTACTAAGCCCACACCCGGGGTGGCTAGAAATTTCCAATACTTGCTCATTAATGGGGGGGGGATCTTTTATGAATTTTTATTTATTTATTATTTTTTTATTTTTATAAAGCCCACACCCGGGGTGGCTAGAAAGTTCCAATCCTGGCTCAGTGATGGGGGGGGTCTGTTGTGATTTATTTATTTATTTTTTTTTTTATAAAGCCCACCCCCGGGGTGGCTAGAAATTTCCAATCCTGGCTCAGTGATGGGGGTTGGGTCTGTTATGATTTTTTTTTATTTTTTATTTTTTATAAAGCCCACACCCGAGGTGGCTAGACATTTCCAATCCTGGCTCAGTAATGGGGGGGGTCTGTTATGAATTTGTTTTTTTTAATTATTTTTTTATAAAGCCCACCCCCGGGGTGGCTAGAAATTTCCAATCCTGGCTCAGTGATGGGGGGGGGGGGGGGGGGGGGGGTCTGTTGTGATTTTTTTTTATTTTTTTTTTTTTATAAAGCCCACCCCCGGGGTGGCTAGAAATTTCCAATCCTGACTCTGTGATGGGGGTGGGGTCCGTTATGATTTTTTATTTTTTTATATTTGTTTATAAAGCCCACATCCGGGGTGGCTAGAAATTTCCAATCCTGGCTCAGTGATGGGGGGGGGGGTCTGTTATGATTTTTTTTTTTTTTTTTATAAAGCCCACACCCGGGTGGCTTGAAATTTCCAATCCTGGCTCAGTGATGGGGGTGGGGTCTGTTATGATTTTTTTGTTTTTTTTTGTTTTATAAAGCCCACACCCGGGTTGGCTAGAAATTTCCAATCCTGGCTCAGTAATGGGTGGGGGTCTGTTATGAATTTTTATTTTTTTATTTAATTTTTTTTTTTATTATTATTTTTTTTATAAAGCCCACCCCCGGGGTGGCTAGAAATTTCCAATCCTGGCTCTGTGATGGGGGGGGGGGGGGGGGGGTCTGTTATCATTTTTATTTTTTTATTTTTTTATTACTAAGCCCACACCCGGGGTGGCTAGAAATTTCCAATACTTGCTCATTAATGGGGGGGGGATCTTTTATGAATTTTTATTTATTTATTATTTTTTTATTTTTATAAAGCCCACACCCGGGGTGGCTAGAAAGTTCCAATCCTGGCTCAGTGATGGGGGGGGTCTGTTGTGATTTATTTATTATTATTTTTTTTTATAAAGCCCACCCCCGGGGTGGCTAGAAATTTCCAATCCTGGCTCAGTGATGGGGGTTGGGTCTGTTATGATTTTTTTTTTTATTTATTTTTTTATAAAGCCCACACCCGAGGTGGCTAGACATTTCCAATCCTGGCTCAGTAATGGGGGGGGTCTGTTATGAATTTGTTTTTTTTAATTATTTTTTTATAAAGCCCACCCCCGGGGTGGCTAGAAATTTCCAATCCTGGCTCAGTGATGGGGGGGGGGGGGGGTCTGTTGTGATTTTTTTTAATTTTATTTTTTTTTATAAAGCCCACCCCCGGGGTGGCTAGAAATTTCCAATCCTGACTCTGTGATGGGGGTGGGGTCCGTTATGATTTTTTATTTTTTTATATTTGTTTAAAAAGCCCACATCCGGGGTGGCTAGAAATTTCCAATCCTGGCTCAGTGATGGGGGGGGGGGTCTGTTATGATTTTTTTTTTTTTTTTTATAAAGCCCACACCCGGGTGGCTAGAAATTTCCAATCCTGGCTCAGTGATGGGGGTGGGGTCTGTTATGATTTTTTTGTTTTTTTTTGTTTTATAAAGCCCACACCCGGGGTGGCTAGAAATTAGCAATCCTGGCTCAGTGATGGGGGTGGGGGGGGGGTCTGTTATGATTTTTTTAATTTTTTTTTAAAATAATTTTATTATTTTTTTTATAAAGCCCACATCCGGTTGGCTAGAAATTTCCAATCCTGGCTCAGTGATGGGGGTGGGGTCTGTTATGATTTTTTTGTTTTTTTTTGTTTTATAAAGCCCACACCCGGGGTGGCTAGAAATTTCCAATCCTGCCTCAGTGATGGGGGGGGGGGGGTCTGTTGTGATTTTTTATTTGTTTTATTTTTATAAAGCCCACCCCCGGGGTGGCTAGAAATTTCCAATCCTGGCTCAGTGATGGGGGGGGGGGGGGGGTTTGTTATGATTTTTTTTTTTTTTTTTATAAAGCCCACACCCTGGTGGCTAGAAATTTCCAATCCTGTATCAGTGATGGGGGGGGGGGGGGTCTGTTGTGATTTTATTTTTTTATTTTTTTTTTATAAAGCCCACACCCGGGGTGGCTAGAAATTTCCAATCCTGGCTCAGTGATGGGTGGGGGTCTGTTATGAATTTTTATTTTTTTATTTTTTATTTTTTTTTATTTTATTACTTTTTGTATAAAGCCCACACCCGGGGTGGCTAGAAATTTCCAATCCTGTATCAGTGATGGGGGGGGGGGGTCTGTTGTGATTTTATTTTTTTTAATTTTTTTTATAAAGCCCACCCCCGGGGTGGCTAGAAATTTCCAATCCTGGCTCAGTGATGGGGGGGGGGGGGGGGGGGGTCTGTTGTGATTTTTTTTAATTTTATTTTTTTTTATAAAGCCCACCCCCGGGGTGGCTAGAAATTTCCAATCCTGGCTCAGTAATGGGGGGGGGGTCTGTTATTATTATTATTATTATTATTATTTTTTTTTTTTTATAAAGCCCACACCCGGGGTGGCTAGATATTTCCAATACTTGCTCAGTAATGGGGGGGGGGGTCTTTTATGATTTTTTTATTTTTTTTATTTTTTATAAAGCCCACACCACGGGTGGCTTGCAATTTCCAATCCTGGCTCAGTAATGGGGGGGGGGGGGGTGTCTGTTATGATTTTTTTTTTTTTTTTTTAATAAAGCCCACACCCCGGGTGGCTAGATATTTCCAATCCTGCCTCAGTGATGGGGGGGGGGGGGGTCTTTTATGATTTTTTTTTAATTTATTTATTTATTTATTTTTATAAAGCCCACCCCCGTGGTGGCTAGAAATTTCCAATCCTGTCTCTGTGATGGGGGGGGTCTGTTATGAATTTGTTTTTTTTATTATTTTTTTATAAAGCCCACACCCGGGGTGGCTAGAAATTTCCAATCCTGGCTCAGTGATGGGGGTGGGGGGGGGGTCTGTTATGATTTAAAAAAAAAAAAAAAATTATAAAGCCCACACCCGGGGTGGCTAGAAATTTCCTATCCTGGCTCAGTGATGGGGGTTGGGTCTGTTATGATTTTTTATTTTATTATTTTTTTTATAAAGCCCACACTCGGGGTGGCTAGAAATTTCCAATCCTGGCTCAGTGATGGGGGGGGGTCTGTTATGATTTTTATTTTTATTTTTTTTTTTTTATAAAGCCCACACCCGGGGTGGCTAGAAATTTCCAATCCTGCCTCAGTGATGGGGGGGGGGGGGGGGTTTGTTGTGATTTTTTTTTTATTTTTTTTTTTTATAAAGCCCACCCCCGGGGTGGCTAGAAATTTCCAATCCTGGCTCTGTGATGGGGGTGGGGTCTGTTATGATTTTTATTTTTATTTTTTTTTTTTTATAAAGCCCACTCCCGGGGTGGCTAGAAATTTCCAATCCTTTCTCAGTGATGGGGGTGGGGTCTGTAATGATTTTTTATTTTTATTTTTATTTTATAAAGCCCACACCCGGGTTGGCTAGAAATTTCCAATCCTGGCTCAGTGATGGGGGGGGGGGGGTCTGTTATGATTTTTTTATTTATTTTTTATATAAAGCCCACACCCGGGTGGCTAGAAATTTCCAATCCTGACTCTGTGATGGGGGTGGGGTCTGTTATGATTTTTTATTTTTTTATTTTTTTTATAAGGCCCACACCCGGGCTGGCTAGAAATTTCCAATCCTGGCTCAGTGATGGGGGTGGGGTGTGTTATGATTTATTTATTTATTTATTTTTTTATGAAGCCCACACCCGGGTTGGCTAGAAATTTCCAATCCTGGCTCAGTAATGGGTGGGGGTCTGTTATGAATTTTTATTTTTTTTGTTTAATTTTTTTTTTATTTATTTTTTTTTTTATAAAGCCCACCCCCGGGGTGGCTAGAAATTTCCAATCCTGGCTCTGTGATGGGGGGGGGGGGTCTGTTATAATTTTTTTTATTTTTTTTTTTATTACTAAGCCCACACCCGGGGTGGCTAGAAATTTCCAATAATTGCTCAGTAATGGGGGGGGGGGGGTCTTTTATGAATTTTTATTTATTTGTTATTTTTTTATTTTTATAAAGCCCACACCCGGGGTGGCTAAAAATTTCCAGTCCTGGCTCAGTGATGGGGGTGGGGTCTGTTATGATTTTTATTTTTTTTATTTTTTTTATAAAGCCCACACCCGGGGTGGCTAGAAATTTCCAATCCTGGCTCAGTGATGGGGGTTGGGTCTGTTATGATTTTTTTTTTTTTTTTTTTTTTTATAAAGCCCACACCCGAGGTGGCTAGACATTTCCAATCCTGGCTCAGTAATCGGGGGGGGTCTTTTATGAATTTTTATTTATTTATTATTTTTTTATTTTTATAAAGCCCACACCCGGGGTGGCTAAAAATTTCCAATCCTGGCTCAGTGATGGGGGTGGGGTCTGTTATGATTTTTATTTTTTTTATTTTTTTTATAAAGCCCACACCCGGGTTGGCTAGAAATTTCCAATCCTGGCTCAGTAATGGGTGGGGGTCTGTTATGAATTTTTATTTTTTTATTTCATTTTTTTTTTTATTATTTTTTTTTTTTATAAAGCCCACCCCCGGGGTGGCTAGAAATTTCCAATCCTGGCTCTGTGATGGGGGGGGGGGGGGGGTCTGTTATCATTTTTATTTTTTTATTTTTTTATTACTAAGCCCACACCCGGGGTGGCTAAAAATTTCCAATACTTGCTCATTAATGGGGGGGGGATCTTTTATGAATTTTTATTTATTTATTATTTTTTTATTTTTATAAAGCCCACACCCGGGGTGGCTAGAAAGTTCCAATCCTGGTTCAGTGATGGGGGGGGTCTGTTGTGATTTATTTATTTTTATTTTTTTTTTATAAAGCCCACCCCCGGGGTGGCTAGAAATTTCCAATCCTGGCTCAGTGATGGGGGTTGGGTCTGTTATGATTTTTTTTTTTTTTTTTTTTTTTATAAAGCCCACACCCGAGGTGGCTAGACATTTCCAATCCTGGCTCAGTAATGGGGGGGGTCTGTTATGAATTTGTTTTTTTTAATTATTTTTTTATAAAGCCCACCCCCGGGGTGGCTAGAAATTTCCAATCCTGGCTCAGTGATGGGGGGGGGGGGGGGGGGGGGTCTGTTGTGATTTTTTTTAATTTAATTTTTTTTTATAAAGCCCACCCCCGGTTGGCTAGAAATTTCCAATCCTGAATCTGTGATGGGGGTGGGGTCCGTTATGATTTTTTATTTTTTTATATTTGTTTATAAAGCCCACATCAGGGGTGGCTAGAAATTTCCAATCCTGGCTCAGTGATGGGGGGGGGGGGTCTGTTATGATTTTTTTTTTTTTTTTTTATAAAGCCCACACCCGGGTGGCTAGAAATTTCCAATCCTGGCTCAGTGATGGGGGTGGGGTCTGTTATGATTTTTTTGTTTTTTTTTGTTTTATAAAGCCCACACCCGGGATGGCTAGAAATTAGCAATCCTGGCTCAGTGATGGGGGTGGGGGGGGGGGTCTGTTATGATTTTTTTAATTTTTTTTTAAAATAATTTTATTATTTTTTTTATAAAGCCCACACCCGGGGTGGCTAGAAATTTCCAATCCTGCCTCAGTGATGGGGGGGGGGGGTCTGTTGTGATTTTTTATTTTTTTTATTTTTATAAAGCCCACCCCCGGGGTGGCTAGAAATTTCCAATCCTGGCTCAGTGATGGGGGGGGGGGGGGTCTGTTATGATTTTTTTTTTTTTTTTATAAAGCCCACACCCTGGTGGCTAGAAATTTCCAATCCTGTATCAGTGATGGGGGGGGGGGGGTCTGTTGTGATTTTATTTTTTTATTTTTTTTTTATAAAGCCCACACCCGGGGTGGCTAGAAATTTCCAATCCTGGCTCAGTGATGGGTGGGGGTCTGTTATGAATTTTTATTTTTTTATTTTTTATTTTTTTTTATTTTATTACTTTTTGTATAAAGCCCACACCCGGGGTGGCTAGAAATTTCCAATCCTGTATCAGTGATGGGGGGGGGGGTCTGTTGTGATTTTTTTTAATTTTATTTTTTTTTATAAAGCCCACCCCCGGGGTGGCTAGAAATTTCCAATCCTGGCTCAGTAATGGGGGGGGGGTCTGTTATTATTATTATTATTATTATTATTTTTTTATTTTTTATAAAGCCCACACCCCGGGTGGCTTGCAATTTCCAATCCTGGCTCAGTAATGGGGGGGGGGGGGGGGTGTCTGTTATGATTTTTTTTTTTTTTTTTTTTTTTTTTTTTTAATAAAGCCCACACCCCGGGTGGCTAGATATTTCCAATCCTGCCTCAGTGATGGGGGGGGGGGGTCTTTTATGATTTTTTTTTAATTTATTTATTTATTTATTTTTATAAAGCCCACCCCCGTGGTGGCTAGAAATTTCCAATCCTGTCTCTGTGATGGGGGGGGGGGGGGGTTCTGTTATGATTTTTTATTTATTTTTTTTTTTTATAAAGCCCACACCCGGGTGGCTAGAAATTTCCAATCCTGGCTCAGTGATGGGGGTGGGGTCTGTTATGATTTTTTTGTTTTTTTTTGTTTTATAAAGCCCACACCCGGGATGGCTAGAAATTAGCAATCCTGGCTCAGTGATGGGGGTGGGGGGGGGGTCTGTTATGATTTTTTTAATTTTTTTTTAAAATAAT
The DNA here is from genome assembly GCA_036785325.1 of Urophycis tenuis. Lineage (NCBI taxonomy): Eukaryota > Metazoa > Chordata > Actinopteri > Gadiformes > Phycidae > Urophycis > Urophycis tenuis. The sequence continues at coordinate 770,598 of JAXIVH010000089.1, forward strand.
TTTATTATTTTTTTTATAAAGCCCACACCCGGGGTGGCTAGAAATTTCCAATCCTGCCTCAGTGATGGGGGGGGGGGGGTCTGTTGTGATTTTTTATTTTTTTTATTTTTATAAAGCCCACCCCCGGGGTGGCTAGAAATTTCCAATCCTGGCTCAGTGATGGGGGGGGGGGGGGTCTGTTATGATTTTTTTTTTTTTTTTATAAAGCCCACACCCTGGTGGCTAGAAATTTCCAATCCTGTATCAGTGATGGGGGGGGGGGGTCTGTTGTGATTTTATTTTTTTATTTTTTTTTTATAAAGCCCACACCCGGGGTGGCTAGAAATTTCCAATCCTGGCTCAGTGATGGGTGGGGGTCTGTTATGAATTTTTATTTTTTTATTTTTTATTTTTTTTTATTTTATTACTTTTTGTATAAAGCCCACACCCGGGGTGGCTAGAAATTTCCAATCCTGTATCAGTGATGGGGGGGGGGGTCTGTTGTGATTTTTTTTAATTTTATTTTTTTTTATAAAGCCCACCCCCGGGGTGGCTAGAAATTTCCAATCCTGGCTCAGTAATGGGGGGGGGGTCTGTTATTATTATTATTATTATTATTATTTTTTTATTTTTTATAAAGCCCACACCCCGGGTGGCTTGCAATTTCCAATCCTGGCTCAGTAATGGGGGGGGGGGGGGTGTCTGTTATGATTTTTTTTTTTTTTTTTTTTTTTTTTTTTAATAAAGCCCACACCCCGGGTGGCTAGATATTTCCAATCCTGCCTCAGTGATGGGGGGGGGGGGTCTTTTATGATTTTTTTTTAATTTATTTATTTATTTATTTTTATAAAGCCCACCCCCGTGGTGGCTAGAAATTTCCAATCCTGTCTCTGTGATGGGGGGGGGGGGGGGTTCTGTTATGATTTTTTATTTATTTTTTTTTTTTATAAAGCCCACACCCGGGGTGGCTAGAAATTTCCAATTCTGACTCAGGGATGGGGGTGGGGGTCTGTTATGATTTTTTTTTTTTTTTTTAATTTTTTTTTTTTAATTTTAGTATTTTGTTCATAAAGCCCACACCCGGGGTGGCTAGAAATGTCTAATCCTGCCTCAGTGATGGGGGGGGGGTCTGTTATGAATTTTTTTTCTTTTTTTTTTTTTTTTTTAGAAAACCCACACCCTGGGTGGCTAGAAATTTCCAATCCTGGCCCAATAATGGGGGTGGGGTCTGTTATGATTTTTTTTTTATTTGATTTTTTTTTATAAAGCCCACACCCGGGGTGGCTAAAAATGTCCAATACTTGCTCAGTAATGGGGGGGGGTCTTTTATGATTTTTTTTTTATTTATCTTTTTTTTTTTTTATGAAGCCCACACCCAGGGTGGCTAGAAGTTTCCAATCCTGTCTCAGTAATGGGTGGGGGTCCGTTAAGAATTTTTATTTTTTTATTTTTAATTTTTTTTTATTTTTAATTTTTTTTTTTTATAAAGCCCACCCCCGGCGTGGCTAGAAATTTCCAATCCTGGCTCTGTGATGGGGGGGGGGGGGGGGGGGTCTGTTATGATTTTTTTTTAATTTTTTTTTTTTTTTTTTATAAAGCCCACACCCGGGGTGGCTAGAAATTCCCAATCCTGGCTCAGTAATGGGGGGGGGTCTGTTATATTTTATTTATTTATTTCTTTTTATAAAGCCCACACCCGGGGTGGCTAGAAATTTCCAATCCTGGCTCAGTGATGGGGGTGGGGTCTGTTTTGATTTTTTTAAATTATTTTTTTTATTATTAAGCCCACACCCGGGGTGGCTAGACATTTCCAATCCTGGCTCAGTAATGGGGGGGGGTCTGTTATTATCATTATTATTATTATTATTTTTTTTTTTATAAAGCCCACACCATGGGTGGCTAGAAATGTCCAATCCTGGCTCAGTAATGGGGGGGGGGGGGGGGGGTCTGTTATGAATTTTTTTTTTTTTTTTTTATAATTGTATTTATTTTTTTATAAAGCCCACACCTGGGGTGGCTAGACATTTCCAATCCTGGCTCAGTAATGGGGGGGGGTCTGTTATGAATTTTTATTTTTTTTTTAAATTTTTTATAAAGCCCACACCAGGGGTGGCTAGAAATTTCCAATACTTGCTCAGTGATGGGGTAGGGGTCTGTTATGATTTTTTTTTTTTTTTTTATATAAAGCCCACACCCGGGGTGGCTAGAAATTTCTAATCCTGGCTCAGTGATGGGCGGGGGGGGTCTGTTATGATTTTTATTTTTTTATTTTTTATTTTTTTTAATTTTATTATTTTTTGTATAAAGCCCACACCCGGGGTGGCTAGAAATTTCCAATCCTGCCTCAGTGATGGGGGTGGGGTCTGTGATGATTTTTAATTTTTTTATTTTTTTTTTATAAAGCCCACACCCGGGGTGGCTAGAAATTTCCAATCCTGGCTCTTTGATGGGGGTGGGGTCTGTGATGATTTTTAATTTTTTTATTTTTTTTTTATAAAGCCCACACCCGGGGTGGCTAGAAATTTCCGATCCTGGCTCATTGATGGGGGTGGGGTCTGTTATGATTTTTTTTTTTCTTTTTTTTTTTATAAAGCCCACACCCGGGGTGGCTAGAAATTTCCAATCCTGGCTCAGTGATAGGGGGGGGTCTGTTATGATTTTTTAAATTTTTTTTAAAAATAATTTTATTATTTTTTTTATAAAGCCCACACCCGGGGTGGGTAGAAATTTCCAATCCTGCCTCAGTGATGGGGGGGGGGGTCTGTTGTGATTTATTTATTTATTTATTTTTTTATCAAGCCCACACCCGGGGTGGCTAGTCATTTCCAATCCTGGCTCAGTAATGGGGGGGGTCTGTTATGAATTTGTTTTTTTTATTATTTTTTTGTAAAGACCACACCCGGGGTGGCTAGAAATTTCCAATCCTGGCTCAGTGATGGGGGTGGGGGGGGGGTCTGTTATGATTTTTTTTTATTTTTTTTTCTATAAAGCCCACACCCGGGGTGGCTAGAAAGTTCCAATCCTGGCTCAGTGATGGGGGGGGGGGGGGTCTGTTATGATTTTTATTTATTTATTTTTTTTTATAAAGCCCACCCCCGGGGTGGCTAGAAATTTCCAATCCTGGCTCTGTGATGGGGGCGGGGTCTGTTATGATTTTTAATTTTTTTATTTTTTTTTTATAAAGCCCACACCCGGGGTGGCTAGAAATTTCCTATCCTGGCTCAGTGATGGGGGTTGGGTCTGTTATGATTTTTTATTTTTATTTTTTTTTTATAAAGCCCACACTCGGGGTGGCTAGAAATTTCCAATCCTGGCTCAGTGATGGGGGGGGGGGTCTAATATGATTTAAAAAAAAAAAAATTATAAAGCCCACACCCAGGGTGGCTAGAAATTTCCAATGCTGGCTCAGTGATGGGGGTGGGGTCTGTTATGATTTTTTTGTTTTTTTTTTGTTTTATAAAGCCCACACCCGGGGTGGCTAGAAATTTCCAATCCTGGCTCTGTGATGGGGGTGGGGTCTATTTTGATTTTTAATTTTTTTTTTTATTTTTTATAAAGCCCACACCCGTGGTGGCTAGAAATTTCCGATCCTGGCTCAGTGATGGGGGGGGGGGGGGGGGGTCTGTTATGATTTTTTTTTTTTTTTTTTTCTATAAAGCCCACACCCGGGGTGGCTAGAAAGTTCCAATCCTGGCTCAGTGATGGGGGGGGGGGGGTCTGTTATGATTTTTATTTATTTATTTTTTTTTATAAAGCCCACCCCCGGGGTGGCTAGAAATTTCCAATCCTGGCTCTGTGATGGGGGCGGGGTCTGTTATGATTTTTAATTTTTTTATTTTTTTTTTATAAAGCCCACACCCGGGGTGGCTAGAAATTTCCTATCCTGGCTCAGTGATGGGGGTTGGGTCTGTTATGATTTTTTATTTTTATTTTTTTTTTATAAAGCCCACACTCGGGGTGGCTAGAAATTTCCAATCCTGGCTCAGTGATGGGGGGGGGGGTCTAATATGATTTAAAAAAAAAAAAATTATAAAGCCCACACCCAGGGTGGCTAGAAATTTCCAATGCTGGCTCAGTGATGGGGGTGGGGTCTGTTATGATTTTTTTGTTTTTTTTTTGTTTTATAAAGCCCACACCCGGGTGGCTAGAAATTTCCAATCCTGGCTCAGTGATGGGGGTGGGGTCTGTTATGATTTTTTTGTTTTTTTTTTGTTTTATAAAGCCCACACCCGGGGTGGCTAGAAATTTCCAATCCTGGCTCAGTGATGGCGGTGGGTTGTGTTATGAATTTTTATTTTTTTATTTTTTTTTATAAAGCCCACCCCCGGGTTGGCTAGAAATTTCCAATCCTGGCTCTGTGATGGGGGTGGGGTCTATTTTGATTTTTAATTTTTTTTTCTTTTTTTTATAAAGCCCACACCCGGGGTGGCTAGAAATTTCCGGTCCTGGCTCAGTGATGGGGGGGGGGGGGGGGGGGTCTGTTATGATTTTTTTTTTTTTTTTTTTATAAAGCCCACACCCGGGTGGCTAGAAATTTCCAATCCTGGCTCAGTGATGGGGGTGGGGTCTGTTATGATTTTTTTTTTTTTTTTTTGTTTTATAAAGCCCACACCCGGGGTGGCTAGAAATTTCCAATCCTGGCTCAGTGATGGGGGTGGGGTCTGTTATGATTAAAAAAAAAAAAAAATTTTATAAAGCCCACACCCGGGGTGGCTAGAAAGTTCCAATCCTGGCTCTGTAATGGGGGGGGGGGGGGGGTCTGTTATGATTTTTTATTATTATTTTTTTTTTTATAAAGACCACACCCGGGGTGGCTAGACATTTCCAATCCTGTCTCAGTAATGGGGGGGGGTCTGTTATGAATTTGTTTTTTTTATTATTTTTTTATAAAGCCCACCCCCGGGGTGGCTAGAAATTTCCAATCCTGGCTCAGTGATGGGGGTGGGGTCTGTTATGATTTTTTTGTTTTTTTTTTGTTTTATAAAGCCCACACCCGGGGTGGCTATAAATTTCCAATCCTGACCCTGTGATGGGGGTGGGGTCTGTTATGATTTTTTTTTTTTTTATATTTGTTTATAAAGCCCACACCTGGGGTGGCTAGAAATTTCCAATCCTGGCTCAGTAATGGGGGGGGGGGGTCTGTTATGATTTTTTTATTTTATTTTTTATAAAGCCCACACCCGGGTGGCTAGAAATTTCCAATCCTGGCTCAGTGATGGGGGTGGGGTCTGTTTTGATTTTTTTGATTTTTTTTTTTATAAAGCCCACACCCGGGTTGGCTAGAAATTTCCAATCCTGGCTCAGTGATGGGGGGGGGGGGGTCTGTTATGATTTTTTTAAATTTTTTTTAAAATAATTTTATTATTTTTTTTATAAAGCCCACCCCCGGGGTGGCTAGAAATTTCCAATCCTGGCTCAGTGATGGGGGTTGGGTCTGTTATGATTTTTTTTTATATTTTTTTTTTTATAAAGCCCACACACGGGGTGGCTAGAAATTTCCAATCCTGGCTCAGTGATGGGGGTGGGGGGGGTCTGTTATGATTTTTTTTTAATTTTTATTTTAATAAAGCCCACACCAGGGGTGGCTAGAAAGTTCCAATCCTGGCTCAGTGTGTGTGTGGGGGGGGGGGGTCTGTTGTGATTTTTTTTTAATTTTTTTTTTTTTATAAAGCCCACCCCCGGGGTGGCTAGAAATTTCCAATCCTGACTCTGTGACGGGGGTGGGGTCTTTTATGATTTTTTATTTTTTTATATTTGTTTATAAAGCCCACACCCGGGGTGGCTAGAAATTTCCAATCCTGGCTCTGTGATGGGGGGGGGGGGGTCTGTTATGATTTTTTTTATTTTTTTTTTTTATTACTAAGCCCACACCCGGGGTGGCTAGATATTTCCAATCCTGGCTCAGTAATGGGGGGGGGGTCTTTTATGATTTTTTTTTTCATTATTATTTTTTTAATAATTGTATTTATTTTTTTATAAAGCCCACACCTGGGGTGGCTAGAAATTTCCAATCCTGGCTCTGTGATGGGGGTGGGGTCTGTTTTGATTTTTTTTATTTTTTTTTTTATAAAGCCCACACCCGGGTTGGCTAGAAATTTCCAATCCTGGCTCAGTGATGGGGGGGGGGGTCTGTTATGATTTTTTTAAAAAATTTTTTTAAATAATTTTATTATTTTTTTTATAAAGCCCACCCCCGGGGTGGCTAGAAATGTCCAATCCTGGCTCAGTGATGGGGGTTGGGTCTGTTATGATTTTTTTTTTTTTTTTTTTTTTTATAAAGCCCACACCCGGGGTGGCTAGAAATTTCCAATCCTGGCTCAGTGATGGGGGTGGGGGGGCCTGTTATGATTTATTTTTTATTTTTATTTTAATAAAGCCCACACCAGGGGTGGCTAGAAAGTTCCAATCCTGGCTCAGTGTGTGTGTGGGGGGGGGGGGGGGGGGTCTGTTGTGATTTTTTTTTAATTTTTTTTTTTTTATAAAGCCCACCCCCGGGGTGGCTAGAAATTTCCAATCCTGACTCTGTGATGGGGGTGGGGTCTGTTATGATTTTTTATTTTTTTATATTTGTTTATAAAGCCCACACCCGGGGTGGCTAGAAATTTCCAATCCTGGCTCTGTGATGGGGGGGGGGGGGGTCTGTTATGATTTTTTTTATTTTTATTTTTTATTACTAAGCCCACACCCGGGGTGGCTAGATATTTCCAATCCTGGCTCAGTAATGGGGGGGGTCTGTTATTACTATTATTATTATTATTATTATTTTTTTTTTTTATAAAGCCCACACCCGGGGTGGCTAGATATTTCCAATACTTGCTCAGTAATGGGGGGGGGGGGTCTTTTATGATTTTTTTTTTATTATTATTTTTTTAATAATTGTATTTATTTTTTTATAAAGCCCACACCTGGGGTGGCTAGAAATTTCCAATCCTGGCTCTGTGATGGGGGGGTCTGTTATGATTTTTTATTTTTTTTATTTTTTATAAAGCCCACACCCCGGGTGGCTAGAAATTTCCAATCCTGGCTCAGTAATGGGGGGGGGGGGGGTCTGTTATGATTTTTTTTATTTTTTTCATTTTTTTTTTAAATAAAGCCCACACCAGGGGTGGCTAGAAATTTCCAATCCTGTCTCTGTGATGGGGGGGGGGGGGGGTTCTGTTATGATTTTTCATTTTTTATTTTTTTTAATAAAGCCCACACCCGGGGTGGCTAGAAATTTCCAATCCTGGCTCAGTGATGGGGGGGGGGGGGGGGTCTGTTATGATTTTTATTTTTTATTTTTTTTTTTATAAAGCCCACACCCGGGGTGGCTAGAAATTTCCAATCCTGACTCAGTGATGGGGGGGGGGGGGGGGGGGTCTGTTATGATTTTTGTTTTTTTTGTTTTATAAAGCCCACACCCGGGGTGGCTAGAAATTTCCAATCCAGGCTCAGTGATGGGGGTGGGGTCTGTTATGATTTTTTTTTTTTTTTTTTTTTATAAAGCCCACACCCGGGGTGGCTAGAAATTTCCATTCCTGGCTCAGTGATGGGGGGGGTCTGTTATGATTTTTAAAATTTTGTTTTTAAATAATTTTATTATTTTTTTTATAAAGCCCACACCCGGGGTGGCTAGAAATTTCCAATCCTGCCTCAGTGATGGGGGGGGGGGGGTCTGTTGTGATTTTTATTTTTTTTATTTTTTATAAAGCCCACCCCCGGGCTGGCTAGAAATTTCCAATCCTGGCTCTGTGATGGGGGGGGGGGGGGGTCTGTTATGATTTTTTATTTTTTTTTATTTTAATAAAGCCCACACCAGGGGTGGCTAGAAAGTTCCAATCTTGGCTCAGTGTGGGGGGGGGGGGGGGGGGGGGGGGGTCTGTTGTGATTTTTTTTTTTTTTTTTTTTTTTATCAAGCCCACACCCGGGGTGGCTAGAAATTTCCAATCCTGGCTCAGTGATGGGGGGGGGGTCTGTTGTGATTTTTTTTTTTTTTTTTTATAAAGCCCACACCCGGGGTGGCTAGAAATTTCCGATCCTGGCTCATTGATGGGGGTTGTGTCTGTTATGATTTTTTTTTTTTTTTTTTTTTATAAAGCCCATACCCGGGGTGGCTAGAAATTTCCAATCCTGGCTCAGTGATGGGGGGGGGGGGGGTCCGTTATGATTTTTTTTTTTTTTTTTTTTATAAAGCCCACACCCGGGTGGCTAGAAATTTCCAATCCTGTCTCAGTGATGGGGGGGGGGGTCTGTTGTGATTTTACTATTATTATTTTTTTTTATAAAGCCCAACCCCGGGGTGGCTAGAAATTTCCAATCCTGGCTCTGTGGTGGGGGGGGGGGGGGGTCTGTTATGATTTTTTATTATTTTATTTTTTTTATCAATCCCACACCCGGGGTGGCTAGACATTTCCAATCCTGGCTCAGTAATGGGGGGGGGGGGGTCTGTTGTGATTTTTTTTTATTTTATTTTTTTTATAAAGCCCACCCCTGGGGTGGCTAGAAATTTCCAATCCTGACTCTGTGATGGGGGTGGGGTCTGTTATGATTTTGTATTTTTTTATATTTGTTTATAAAGCCCACACTTGGGTTGGCTAGAAATTTCCAATCCTGGCTCAGTGATGGGGGGGATCTGTTATGATTTTTTTAATTTTTTTTTTAAATAATTTTATTATTTTTTTTATAAAGCCCACACCCGGGGTGGCTAGAAATTTCCAATCCTGGCTCTGTGATGGGGGGGGGGGTCTGTTATGATTTTTTTATTTTTTTTTTTAAATAATTTTATTATTTTTTTATCAAGCCCACACCCGGGGTGGCTAGTCATTTCCAATCCTGGCTCAGTAATGAGGGGGGGTCTGTTATGAATTCGTTTTTTTTATTATTTTTTTATAAAGCCCACACCCGGCCCGGGGTGGCTAGAAATTTCCAATCCTGGCTCAGTGATGGGGGTGGGGGGGGGGTCTGTTATGATTTTTTTAATTTTTTTTTTTTATAAAGCCCACACCCGGGGTGGCTAGAAAGTTCCAATCCTGGCTCAGTGATGGGGGTGGGGGGGGGGTCTGTTATGATTTTTTTTTTTTTTTTTTTTATAAAGCCCACACCCGGGGTGGCTAGAAAGTTCCAATCCTGGCTCAGTGATGGGGGGGGTCTGTTGTGATTTTTTATTTTTTTTATTTTTATAAAGCCCACCCCCGGGGTGGCTAGAAATTTATAATCCTGGCTCTGTGATGGGGGTTGGGTCTGTTATGATTTTTTATTTTTATTTTTTTTTATGAAGCCCACACCCGAGGTGTCTAGAAATTTCCAATCCTGTCTCAGTGATGGGGGGGGGGGGGGTCTGTTGTGATTTTATTTTTTATTTATTCTTTTATAAAGCCCACACCCGGGGTGGCTAGACATTTCCAATCCTGGCTCAGTAATGGGGGGGGTCTGTTATGAATTTGTTTTTTTTATAATTTTTTTATAAAGCCCACCCCCGGGTTGGCTAGAAATTTCCAATCCTGGCTCTGTGATGGGGGTGGGGTCTATTTTGATTTGTAATTTTTTTATTTTTTTTTTATAAAGCCCACACCCGGGGTGGCTAGAAATTTCCGATCCTGGCTCATTGATGGGGGTTGGGTCTGTTATGATTTTTTATTTTTATTTTTTTTTTATAAAGCCCACACCCGGGAGGCTAGAAATTTAAAATCCTTATTTTTTTTTTATCAAGCCCACACCAGGGGTGGCTAGTCATTTCCAATTCTGGCTCAGTAATGGGGGGGGTCTGTTATGAATTTGTTTTTTTTTATTATTTTTTTATAAAGCCCACACCCGGGGTGGCTAGTAATTTCCAATCCTGGCTCAGTGATGGGGGTGGGGGGGGTCTGTTATGATTTTTTTTTTTTTTTTTTTTTTATAAAGCCCACACCCGGGGTGGCTAGAAAGTTCCAATCCTGGCTCAGTGATGGGGGGGGTCTGTTGTGATTTTTTTTTATTTATTTATTTTTATAAAGCCCACCCCCGGGGTGGCTAGAAATTTCCAATCCTGGCTCTGTGATGGGGGTTGGGTCTGTTATGATTTTTTTTTTTTTTTTTTTTTTTTATAAAGCCCACACCCGAGGTGGCTAGAAATTTCCAATCCTGGCTCAGTGATGGGGGGGGGGGGGGGGGTTGTTATAATTTTTTGTTTTTTTTTGTTTTATAAAGCCCACACCCGGGGTGGCTAGAAATTTCCAATCCTGGCCCAGTAATGGGGGGGGTCTGTTATGAATTTGTTTTTTTTATTATTTTTTTATAAAGCCCACCCCCGGGGTGGCTAGAAATTTCCAATCCTGACTCTGTGATGGGGGTGGGGTCTGTTATGATTTTTTATTTTTTTATATTTGTTTATAAAGCCCACACCCGGGGTGGCTAGAAATTTCCAATCCTGGCTCAGTGATGGGGATGGGGTGTGTTATGATTTTTTTATTTTATTTTTTTTTATAAAGCCCACACCCGAGGTGGCTAGAAATTTCCATTCCTGGCTCAGTGATGGGGGGGGGTCTGTTATGATTTTTTTTTATTTTTTTTTTAAATAATTTTATTATTTTTTTTATAAAGCCCACACCCGGGGTGGCTAGAAATTTCCAATCCTGCCTCAGTGATGGGAGGGGGGGTCTGTTGTGATTTTTTTTTTAATTTTTTTTTTATAAAGCCCAACCCCGGGGTGGCTAGAAATTTCCAATCCTGGCTCTGTGATGGGGGGGGGGGGGGGGGGGGGGGTCTGTTATGAGTTTTTATTATTTTTTTTTTTTTATCAAGCCCACACCAGGGGTGGCTAGTCATTTCCAATCCTGGCTCAGTAATGGGGGGAGTCTGTTGTTAATTTGTTTTTTTTATTATTTTTTTATAAAGCCCACACCCGGGGTGGCTAGTAATTTCCAATCCTGGCTCAGTGATGGGGGTGGGGGGGGGTCTGTTATGATTTTTTTTTTTTTTTTTTTTTATAAAGCCCAAACCCGGGGTGGCTAGAAAGTTCCAATCCTGGCTCAGTGATGGGGGGGGTCTGTTGTGATTTTTTTTTAATTTTTTTTTTGTATAAAGCCCACCCCCGGGGTGGCTAGAAATTTCCAATCCTGGCTCTGTGATGGGGGTTGGGTCTGTTATGATTTTTTTAAATTTTTTTTTTTTTATAAAGCCCACACCCGAGGTGGCTAGAAATTTCCAATCCTGGCTCAGTGATGGGGGTGGGGTCTGTTATGATTTTAATTTTTTTTATTTTTATAAAGCCCACACCCGGGGTGGCTAGACATTTCCAATCCTGGCCCAGTAATGGGGGGGTCTTTTATGAATTTGTTTTTTTTATTATTTTTTTATAAAGCCTACACCAGGGGTGGCAAGTCATTTCCATTCCTGGCTCAGTGATGGGGGTGGGGGGGGTCTGTTGTGATTTTTTTTTATTTTATTTTTTTTTATAAAGCCCACCCCCGGGGTGGCTAGAAATTTCCGATCCTGGCTCAGTGATGGGGGTTGGGTCTGTTATGATTTTTTATTTTTTTTTATTTTTTATAAAGCCCACACTGGTGGCTAGAAATTTCCAATCCTGGCTCAGTGATGGGGGGGGGGGGGGTCTGTTATGATTTTTTTTATTTTTTTTTTATAAAGCCCACACCCGGGTGGCTAGAAATTTCCAATCCTGGCTCAGTGATGGGGGTGGGGGGGGTCTGTTATGATTTTTTTTTTTTTTTTTTTTTAATAAAGCCCACACCCGGGGTGGCTAGAAAGTTCCAATCCTGACTCTGTGATGGGGTTGGGGTCTGTTATGATTTTTTATTTTTTTATATTTGTTTATAAAGCCCACACCCGGGGTGGCTAGAAATTTCCAATCCTGGCTCGGTAATGGGTGGGGGTCTGTTATGAATTTTTATTTTTATTTATTTTTTATTTTTATTTTTTTATTTTTTATAAAGCCCACCCCCGGGGTGGCTAGAAATTTCCAATCCTGGCTCTGTGATGTGGGGGGGGGGGTCTGTTATGATTTTTTTGTTTTTTTTGTTTTTATAAAGCCCACCACCGGGGTGGCTAGAAATGTCCAATCCTGGCTCTGTGATGGGGGGGGGGGTCTGTTATGATTTTTTATTATTATTTTTTTTTTATAAATCCCACCCCCGGGGTGGCTAGAAATTTCCAATCCTGGCTCTGTGATGGGGGGGGGGGGGGGGGTCTGTTATGATTTTTTATTATTATTTTATTTTAATAAAGCCCACACCCGGGGTTGCTAGACATTTCCAATCCTGGCTAAGTAATGGGGGGGGTCTGTTATGAATTTGTTTTTTTTATTATTTTTTTATAAAGCCCACACCCGGGGTGGCTAGAAATTTCCAATCCTGGCTCAGTTATTGGGGTGGGGGGGGTCTGTTATGATTTTTTTTTATTTTTTTTTATAAAGCCAACACCCGGGGTGGCTAGAAATTTCCAATCCTGACCCAGTGATGGGGGTGGGGTCTGTTATGATTTTTAATTTTTTTATTTTTTTTTTATAAAGCCCACCCCCGGGGTGGCTAGAAATTTCCAATCCTGGCTCTGTGATGGGGGGGGGGGGGGGGGTCTGTTATCATTTTTATTTTTTTATTTTTTTATTACTAAGCCCACACCCGGGGTGGCTAGAAATGTCCAATACTTGCTCATTAATGGGGGGGGGATCTTTTATGAATTTTTATTTATTTATTATTTTCTTATTTTTATAAAGCCCACACCCAGGGTTGCTAAAAATTTCCAATCCTGGCTCAGTGATGGGGGTGGGGTCTGTTATGATTTTTATTTTTTTTATTTTTTTTATAAAGCCCACACCCGGGGTGGCTAGAAATTTCCAATCCTGATTCAGTGATGGTGGGGGATTTGTTATGATTTTTTTTTTTTTTTTTTTTTATAAAGCCCACACCCGGGTTGGCTAGAAATTTCCAATCCTGGCTCACTAATGGGTGGGGGTCTGTTATGAATTTTTATTTTTTTATTTAATTTTTTTTTTTATTATTATTTTTTTTTATAAAGCCCACCCCCGGTTTGGCTAGAAATTTCCAATCCTGGCTCTGTGATGGGGGGGGGGGGTCTGTTATGATTTTTTTTTATTTATTTTTTATTACTAAGCCCACACCCGGGGTGGCTAGAAATTTCCAATACTTGCTCAGTAATGGGGGGGGGGGGTCTTTTATGAATTTTTATTTATTTATTATTTTTTTATTTTTATAAAGCCCACACCCGGGGTGGCTAAAAATTTCCAATCCTGGCTCAGTGATGGGGGTGGGGTCTGTTATGATTTTTATTTTTTTTATTTTTTTTATAAAGCCCACACCCGGGGTGGCTAGAAATTTCCAATCCTGATTCAGTGAAGGTGGGGGATTTGTTATAATTTTTTTTTATTATTTTTTTTATAAAGCCCACACCCGGGTTGGCTAGAAATTTCCAATCCTGGCTCAGTAATGGGTGGGGGTCTGTTATGAATTTTTATTTTTTTATTTAATTTTTTTTTTTATTATTTTTTTTTTTTATAAAGCCCACCCCCGGGGTGGCTAGAAATTTCCAATCCTGGCTCTGTGATGGGGGGGGGGGGGGGGGGGGGGGTCTGTTATCATTTTTATTTTTTTATTTTTTTATTACTAAGCCCACACCCGGGGTGGCTAGAAATGTCCAATACTTGCTCATTAATGGGGGGGGGATCTTTTATGAATTTTTATTTATTTATTATTTTCTTATTTTTATAAAGCCCACACCCAGGGTTGCTAAAAATTTCCAATCCTGGCTCAGTGATGGGGGTGGGGTCTGTTATGATTTTTATTTTTTTTATTTTTTTTATAAAGCCCACACCCGGGGTGGCTAGAAATTTCCAATCCTGATTCAGTGAAGGTGGGGGATTTGTTATGATTTTTTTTTATTATTTTTTTTATAAAGCCCACACCCGGGTTGGCTAGAAATTTCCAATCCTGGCTCAGTAATGGGTGGGGGTCTGTTATGAATTTTTATTTTTTTATTTAATTTTTTTTTTTATTATTTTTTTTTTTTATAAAGCCCACCCCCGGGGTGGCTAGAAATTTCCAATCCTGGCTCTGTGATGGGGGGGGGGGGGGGGGGGGGGTCTGTTATCATTTTTATTTTTTTATTTTTTTATTACTAAGCCCACACCCGGGGTGGCTAGAAATGTCCAATACTTGCTCATTAATGGGGGGGGGATCTTTTATGAATTTTTATTTATTTATTATTTTCTTATTTTTATAAAGCCCACACCCAGGGTTGCTAAAAATTTCCAATCCTGGCTCAGTGATGGGGGTGGGGTCTGTTATGATTTTTATTTTTTTTATTTTTTTTATAAAGCCCACACCCGGGGTGGCTAGAAATTTCCAATCCTGGCTCAGTATTGGGTGGGGGTCTGTTATGAATTTTTATTTTTTAATTTAATTATTATTTTTTTTATATTTTTTTTTTATAAAGCCCACCCCCGGGGTGGCTAGAAATTTCCAATACTTGCTCATTAATGGGGGGGGGATCTTTTATGAATTTTTATTTATTTATTATTTTTTTATTTTTATAAAGCCCATACCCGGGGTGGCTAAAAATGTCCAATCCTGGCTCAGTGATGGGGGTGGGGTCGGTTATGATTTTTATTATTTTTTTTTTTTATAAAGCCCACACCCGGGGTGGCTAAAAAGTTCCAATCCTGGCTCAGTGATGGGGGGGGGGGGGGGGGGTCTGTTGTGATTTAAAAATTTTTTTTTTTTTTTTATAAAGCCCACCCCCGGGGTGGCTAGAAATTTCCAATCCTGACTCTGTGATGGGGGTGGGGTCTGTTATGATTTTTTATTTTTTTATATTTGTTTACAAAGCCCACACCCGGGCTGGCTAGACATTTCCAATCCTGGCTCAGTGATGGGGGTGGGGTGTGTTATGATTTATTTATTTTTATTTTTTTTAATAAAGCCCACACCCGGGTTGGCTAGAAATTTCCAATCCTGGCTCAGTAATGGGTGGGGGTCTGTTATGAATATTTATTTTTTTATTTAATTTTTTTTTAATTTTTTTTTTTTTTATAAAGCCCACCCCCGGGGTGGCTGGAAATTTCCAATCCTGGCTCTGTGATGGGGGGGGGGGGGTCCGTTATGATTTTTTTTTTTTTTTTTTTTTATTACTAAGCCCACACCCGGGGTGGCTAAAAATTTCTAATCCTGGCTCAGTGATGGGGGTGGGGTCTGTTATGATTTTTATTTTTTTTATTTTTTTTATAAAGCCCACACCCGGGGTAGCTAGAAATTTCCAATCCTGATTCAGTGATGGTGGGGGATTTGTTATGATTTTTTTTTTTTTTTTTTTTATAAAGCCCACACCCGGGTTGGCTATAAATTTCCAATCCTGGCTCAGTAATGGGTGGGGGTCTGTTATGAATTTTTATTTTTTTATTTTTTTTTTTTTAATTTTTTATTTTTTTTTTATAAAGCCCACCCCCGGGGTGGCTAGAAATTTCCAATCCTGGCTCAGTGATGGGGGGGGGGGGGGGGGGGGGGGGTCTGTTGTGATTTATTTATTTATTTATTTTTTTATAAAGCCCACCCCCGGGGTGGCTAGAAATTTCCAATCCTGGCTCAGTGATGGGGGGGGGGGGGGGGGGGGGGGGTCTGTTGTGATTTATTTATTTATTTATTTTTTTATAAAGCCCACCCCCGGGGTGGCTAGAAATTTCCAATCCTGGCTCTGTGATGGGGGTGGGGTCTGTTATGATTTTTATTTTTTTAAATTTTTTTTTATAAAGCCCACACCCAGGGTGGCTAGAAATTTCCAATCCTGGCTCAGTGATGGGGGGGGGTCTGTTATGATTTTTTTTATTTTTTTTTTATAAAGCCCACACCCGGGTGGCTAGAAATTTCCAATCCTGGCTCAGTGATGGGGGTGGGGTCTGTTATGATTTTTTTTTTTTTTTTTTTTTTTTATAAAGCCCACACCCGGGGTGGCTAGAAATTTCAAATCCTGGCTCAGTGATGGGGGTGGGGGGGGGGGTCTGTTATGATTTTTTTATTTATTTTTTTAAATAATTTTATTATTTTTTTTATAAAGCCCACACCCGGGGTGGCTAGAAATTTCCAATCCTGGCTCTGTGATGGGGGGGGGGGGGGTCTGTTATGATTTTTTTTTTTTTTTTTTTTTCTCAAGCCCACACCCGGGGTGGCTAGTCATTTCCAATCCTGGCTCAGTAATGGGGGGGGGGTCTGTTATGAATTTGTTTTTTTTTATTATTTTTTTATAAAGCCCACCCCCGGGGTGGCTAGAAATTTCCAATCCTGACTCTGTGATGGGGGTGGGGTCTGTTATGATTTTTTATTTTTTTATATTTGTTTATAAAGCCCACATCCGGGGTGGCTAGAAATTTCCAATCCTGGCTCAGTGATGGGGGTGGGGTGTGTTATGATTTTTTATTTATTTTTTTTTTTTTATAAAGCCCACACCCGAGGTGGCTAGAAATTTCCAATCCTGGCTCAGTGATGGGGGGGGGGGTCTGTTATGATTTTTTTTTTTTTTTTTTTATAAAGCCCACACCCGGGTGGCTAGAAATTTCCAATCCTGGCTCAGTGATGGGGGTGGGGGGGGGTCTGTTATGATTTTTTTAAAAAAAAATTTAAATAATTTTATTATTTTTTTTATAAAGCCCACACCCGGGGTGGCTAGAAATTTCCAATCCTGCCTCAGTGATGGGGGGGGGGGGGGGGGGTCTGTTGTGATTTTTTTTTTTTTTTTTTTTTTTTTATAAAGCCCACCTCCGGGGTGGCTAGAAATTTCCAATCCTGGCTCTGTGATGGGGGGGGGGGGGGGTTTGTTATGATTTTTTTTTTTTTTTTTTTTTTCTCAAGCCCACACCCGGGGTGGCTAGTCATTTCCAATCCTGGCTCAGTAATGGGGGGGGTCTGTTATGAATTTGTTTTTTTTATTATTTTTTTATAAAGCCCACACAAGGGGTGGCTAGAAATTTCCAATCCTGGCTCAGTGATGGGAGGGGGTATGTTATGATTTTTTAATTTTTTTTTTTAAATAATTTTATTATTTTTTTTATAAAGCCCACACCCGGGGTGGCTAGAAATTTCCAATCCTGCCTCAGTGATGGGGGGGGGGGGTCTGTTGTGATTTTTTTAATTTTTATTTTTATAAAGCCCACCGCCGGGGTTGCTAGAAATTTCCAATCCTGGCTCAGTGATGGGGGGGGGGGGGTCTGTTATGATTTTTTTTTTTTTTTTTATAAAGCCCACACCCGGGTGGCTAGAAATTTCCAATCCTGGCTCAGTGATGGGGGGGGGGGGGGTCTGTTATGATTTTTTTTTTTTTTTTTATAAAGCCCACACCCGGGTGGCTAGAAATTTCCAATCCTGTTTTTTAATATAATTTTATTATTTTTTTTATAAAGCCCACACCCGGGTGGCTAGAAATTTCCAATCCTGGCTCAGTGATGGGGGTGGGGGGGGGTCTGTTATGATTTTTTTAAAAAAAAATTTAAATAATTTTATTATTTTTTTTATAAAGCCCACACCCGGGGTGGCTAGAAATTTCCAATCCTGCCTCAGTGATGGGGGGGGGGGGGGGGGGGTCTGTTGTGATTTTTTTTTTTTTTTTTTTTTTTTATAAAGCCCACCTCCGGGGTGGCTAGAAATTTCCAATCCTGGCTCTGTGATGGGGGGGGGGGGGGGGTTTGTTATGATTTTTTTTTTTTTTTTTTTTTTCTCAAGCCCACACCCGGGGTGGCTAGTCATTTCCAATCCTGGCTCAGTAATGGGGGGGGTCTGTTATGAATTTGTTTTTTTTATTATTTTTTTATAAAGCCCACACAAGGGGTGGCTAGAAATTTCCAATCCTGGCTCAGTGATGGGAGGGGGTATGTTATGATTTTTTAATTTTTTTTTTAAAATAATTTTATTATTTTTTTTATAAAGCCCACACCCGGGGTGGCTAGAAATTTCCAATCCTGCCTCAGTGATGGGGGGGGGGGGTCTGTTGTGATTTTTTTAATTTTTATTTTTATAAAGCCCACCGCCGGGGTCGCTAGAAATTTCCAATCCTGGCTCAGTGATGGGGGGGGGGGGGGTCTGTTATGATTTTTTTTTTTTTTTTTATAAAGCCCACACCCGGGTGGCTAGAAATTTCCAATCCTGGCTCAGTGATGGGGGGGGGGGGGGTCTGTTATGATTTTTTTTTTTTTTTTTATAAAGCCCACACCCGGGTGGCTAGAAATTTCCAATCCTGGCTCAGTGATGGGGGGGGGGTCTGTTATGATTTTTTTAATTTTTTATTAATATAATTTTATTATTTTTTTTATAAAGCCCACACCCGGGGTGGCTAGAAATTTCCAATCCTGCCTCAGTGATGGGGGGGGGGGTCTGTGTTGATTTTTTATTATTTTATTTTTT
Organism: Urophycis tenuis; assembly: GCA_036785325.1. Lineage (NCBI taxonomy): Eukaryota > Metazoa > Chordata > Actinopteri > Gadiformes > Phycidae > Urophycis > Urophycis tenuis. The sequence continues at coordinate 788,948 of JAXIVH010000089.1, forward strand.
TATAAAGCCCACCCCCGGGGTGGCTAGAAATTTCCAATCCTGGCTCAGTGATGGGGGTGGGGTCTGTTTTTTATTTTTTTTTCTTTTTTTTTATAAAGCCCACACCCGGGTGGCTAGAAATTTCCAATCCTGGCTCGGTGATGGGGGTGGGGTCTGTTATGATTTTTGTTTTTTTTTGTTTTATAAAGCCCACACCCGGGGGTGGCCCAGAAATTTCCATTCCTGGCTCAGTGATGGGGGGGGGTCTGTTATGGTTTTTTAAATTTTGTTTTTTAAATAATTGTATTATTTTTTTTATAAAGCCAACACCCGGGGTGGCTAGAAATTCCAATCCTGCCTCAATGATGGGGGGGGGGGGGTCTGTTGTGATTTTTTTTTTTATTTTTTTTATAAAGCCCACCCCCGGGGTGGCTAGAAATTTCCAATCCTGGCTCTGTGATGGGGGGGGGGGGGGGTCTGTTATGAGTTTTTATTATTATTATTTTTTTATCAAGCCACACCAGGGGTGGCTAGTCATTTCCAATCCTGGCTCAATAATGGGGAGGGTCTGTTATGAATTCTTTTTTTTTTATTCTTTTTTTATAAAGCCCAAACCCGGGGGTGGCTAGGAAAGTTCCAATCCTGGCTCAGTGATGGGGGGGGGTCTGGTGTGATTTTTTTATTTTTTTTATTTTTTTATAAAGCCCACCCCCGGGGTGGCTAGAAATTTCCAATCCTGGCTCTGTGATGGGGGGTGGGGTCTGTTATGATTTTTATTTTTTTTATTTTTTTTTTATAAAGCCCACACCCGGGGTGGACTAGAAATTCCCGATCCTGGCTCAGTGATGGCGGGGGGTCTGTTATGATTTTTTTTTTTTTATTATATTTTTATAAAGCCCGACACCCGGGGTGGCTAGAAAGTTCCAATCCTGGCTCAGTGATGGGGGGGGGGTCTGTTGTGATTTTTTTTTATTTTATTTTTTTTTATAAAGCCCACCCCCGGGGTGGCTAGAAATTTCCAATCCTGGCTCTGTGATGGGGGTGGGGTCTATTTTGATTTTTAATTTTTTAATTTTTTTTTAATAAAGCCCACACCCGGGGTGGGCTAGAAATTTCCAATCCTGGCTCAGTGTATGTGGGGTGGGGGGGGGGGTCTGTTATGATTTTTTTTTTTTTTTTTTATAAAGCCCACACCCGGGGTGGCTAGAAAGTTCCAATCCTGGCTCAGTGATGGGGGGGGGTCTGTTGTGATTTTTTTTAATTTTATTTTTTTTTATAAAGCCCACCCCCGGGGTGGCTAGAAATTTCCAATCCTGGCTCTGTGATGGGGGTGGGGTCTATTTTGATTTTAATTTTTTTATTTTTTTTTAATAAAGCCCACACCCGGGGGTGGCTAGAAATTTCCGATCCTGGCTCAGTGATGGGGGTTGGGTCTGTTATGATTTTTTATTTTTATTTTTTTTTTATAAAGCCCACAACCCGGGGTGGCTAGAAATTTCCAATCCTGGCTCAGTGATGGGGGGGGGGTCTGTTATGATTTTTATTTTTTATTTTTTTAAAGCCCACACCCGGGTGGCTAGAAATTTCCAATCCTGGCTCAGTGGTGGGGGTGGGGGTCTGTTATGATTTTTTATTATTTTTATTTTTATAAAGCCCCACACCAGAGGTGGCTAGAAATTTCCAATCCTGGCTCAGTGATGGGTGGGGGTCTGTTATGAATTTTTATTTTTTTATTTTTTATTTTTTTTTATTTTATTATTTTTTGTATAAAGCCCACACCCGGGGTGGCTAGAAATTTCCAATCCTGCCTCAGTGATGGGGTGGGGGTCTGTTGTGATTTATTTATTATTATTTTTTTTTTATAAAGCCCACCCCCGGGGTGGCTAGAAATTTCCAATCTTGGCTCTGTGATGGGGGGGGTCTGCTATGAATTTTTTTTTTTCCAATTTTTTTTTTATAAAGCCCACACCCGGGGTGGCTAGAAATTTCCGATCCTGGCTCAGTGATGGGGGTTGGGTCTGTTATGATTTTTTATTTTTTATTTTTTTTTTATAAAGCCCACACCCGGGTGGCTAGAAATTTCCAATCCTGGCTCAGTTATGGGGGGGAGGGGGGGTCTGTTATGATTTATTTTTCTTTTTTTTTATAAAGCCCACACCCGGGGTGGCTAGAAATTTCCAATCCTGGCTCAGTGATGGGGGTGGGGTCTGTTATGATTTTTTGTTTTTTTTTTGTTTTATAAAGCCCACACCCGGGTTGGCTAGAAATTTCCAATCCTGGCTCAGTGATGGGGGTGGGTTCTGTTATGATTTTTTTAATTTTTTTTTTATAAAGCCCAGACCCTGGGTGGCTAGAAATTTCCATTCCTGGCTCAGTGATGGGGGGGTCTGTTATGATTTTTTAAATTTTGTTTTTAAATAATTGTATTATTTTTTTTCTAAAGCCAACACCCGGGGTGGCTAGAAATTTCCAATCCTGCCTCAATGATGGGGGGGGGGGGGGTCTGTTGTGATTTTTTTTTTTTTTTTTTTTTATAAAGCCCACCCCCGGGATGGCTAGAAATTTCCAATCCTGGCTCTGTGATGGGGGGGGGGGGGGGGGGGGGGGGGTCTGTTATGAGTTTTTATTATTTTTTTTTTTTTTATCAAGCCCACACCAGGGGTGGCTAGTCATTTCCAATCCTGGCTCAGTAATGGGGGGGGGTCTGTTATGAATTCTTATTTTTTAATTCTTTTTTTATAAAGCCCACACCCGGGGTGGCTAGAAATTTCCAATCCTGGCTCAGTGATGGGGGTGGGGGGGGTCTGTTGTGATTTTTTTTTATAAAGCCCACCCCCGGGGTGGCTAGAAATTTCCAATGCTGACCCTGTGATGGGGGTGGGGTCTTTTATGATTTTTTATTTTTTTATATTTGTTTATAAAGCCCACACCCGGGGTGGCTAGAAATGTCCAATCCTGGCTCAGTGATGGGGGTGGGGGTGTGTTATGATTTTTATTTTTATTTTATTTTTAAAAAGCCCACACCCGAGGTGGCTAGAAATTTCCAATCCTGGCTCAGTGATAGGGGGGGGGGGGTCTGTTATGAATTTTTTTTTTTTTTTTTTATAAAGCCCACACCCGGGTGGCTAGAATTTCCAATCCTGGCTCAGTGATGGGGGTGGGGTGGTCTGTTATGATGTTTTGTTTTTTTTTGTTCTATAAAGCCCACCCCCGGGGTGGCTAGAAATTTCCAATCCTGGCTCAGTGATGGGGGTGGGGTCTGTTGTGATTTTTTTTTTTTTTTTTTTTATAAAGCCCACACCCGGGGTGGCTAGAAATTTCCAATCCTGGCTCAGTGATGGGGGGGGGGGGGGGGGGGGGGGGGGGTCTGTTGTGATTTTTTTTTTTTTTTTTTTTTTTATAAAGCCCAACCCCGGGGTGGCTAGAAATGTCCAATCCTGACTCTGTGATGGGGTGGGGTCTGTTATGATTTTTTATTTTTTTATATTTGTTTATAAAGCCCACACCCGGGGTGGCTAGAAATTTCCAATCCTGGCTCAGTGATGGGGGTGGGGCGTGTTATGATTTTTTATTTTTTATTTTTTTTTATAAAGCCCACACCCGGGGTGGCTAGAAATTTTCAATCCTGATTCAGTGATGGTGGGGGATTTGTTATCATTTTTTTTTTTTTTTTTTTATAAAGCCCACACCCGGGTTTGCTAGAAATTTACAATCCTGGCTCAGTGATGGGGGTTGGGTCTGTTATGATTTTTTTTTTTATTTTTTTTTTTTATAGAGCCCACACCCGGGGTGGCTAGAAATTTACAATCCTGGCTCAGTGATGGGGGGGGGGGGGTCTGTTATGATTTTTTTTTTTTTTTATAAAGCCCACACCCGGGGTGGCTAGAAATGTCCAATCCTGGCTCAGTGATGGGGGTGGGGTCTGTTATGATTTTTTATTTTTTATTTTTTTTTATAAAGCCCACACCTGGGGTGGCTAGAAATTTTCAATCCTGATTCAGTGATGGTGGGGGATTTGTTATCATTTTTTTTTTTTTTTTTTTTTATAAAGCCCACACCCGGGTTTGCTAGAAATTTACAATCCTGGCTCAGTGATGGGGGTTGGGTCTGTTATGAATTTTTTTTTTTTTTTTTTTTTTTATAGAGCCCACACCCGGGGTGGCTAGAAATTTCCAATCCTGGCTCAGTGATGGGGGGGGGGGGTCTGTTATGATTTTTTTTTTTTTTTTATAAAGCCCACACCCGGGTGGCTAGAAATGTCCAATCCTGGCTCAGTGATGGGGGTGGGGTCTGTTATGATTTTTTTGTTTTTTTTTTTGTTTTATAAAGCCCACACCCGGGGTGGCTAGAAATTCCAATCCTGTCTCAGTGATGGTGGGGGGGGGGGGTCTGTTGTGATTTTTATTTTTTTTTTATTTTTTATAAAGCCCACCCCCGGGGTGGCTAGAAATTCCAATCCTGGCTCAGTGATGGGGGGGGGGGTCTGTTATGATTTTTTTATTTTTTTTTTTTAAATCATTTTATTATTTTTTTTATAAAGCCCACACCCGGGTGGCTAGACATTTCCAATCCTGGCTCAGTAATGGGGGGGGGTCTGTTATGAATTTGTTTTTTTTTATAATTTTTTATAAAGCCCACCCCCGGGGTGGCTAGAAATTTCCAATCCTGGCTCAGTGATGGGGGGGGGGGGGGGGGTCTGTTGTGATTTTATTTATTTATTTATTTTTTTATAAAGCCCACCCCCGGGGTGGCTAGAAATTTCCAATCCTGACTCTGTGATGGGGGTGGGGTCTGTTATGATTTTTTATTTTTTTATATTTGTTTATAAAGCCCACACCCGGGGTGGCTATAAATTTCCAATCCTGGCTCAGTGATGGGGGTGGGGTGTGTTATGATTTTTTATTTTTATTTTTTTTTTATAAAGCCCACACCCGGGTGGCTAGAAATTTCCAATCCTGGCTCAGTGATGGGGGTGGGGTCTGTTATGATTTTTTTTTGTTTGTTTGTTTTATAAAGCCCACACCCGGGGTGGCTAGAAATTTCCAATCCTGGCTCAGTGATGGTGGGGGGTCTGTTATGATTTTTTTATTATTTTTTTTAAATAATTTTATTATTTTTTTTATAAAGCCCACACCCGGGGTGGCTAGAAATTTCCAATCCTGCCTCAGTTATGGGGGGGGGGTCTGTTGTGATTTCTTTTTTTTTTTTTTATAAAGCCCACCCCCGGGGTGGCTAGAAATTTTCAATCCTGGCTCTTTGATGGGGGGGGGGGGGTCTTTTATGATTTTTTATTATTATTTTTTTTTATCAAGCCCACACCAGGGGTGGCAAGTCATTTCCAATCCTGGCTCAGTAATGGGGGGGGTCTGTTATGAATTTGTTTTTTTTATTATTTTTTTATAAAGCCCACACCAGGGGTGGCTAGAAATTTCCAATCCTTGCTCAGTGATGGGGGGGGGGGGTCTGTTATGATTTTTTTTTTTTTTTTTTTTTATAAAGCCCACACCCGGGTGGCTAGAAATTTCCAATCCTGGCTCAGTGATGGGGGTGGGGTCTGTTTTGATTTTTTTTTTTTTTTTTTTCATAAAGCCCACACCCGGGTTGGCTAGAAATTTCCAATCCTGGCTCAGTGATGGGGGGGGGGGTCTGTTATGATTTTTTTTAAATTTTTTTTTAAATAATTTTATTATTTTTTTTATAAAGCCCACCCCCGGGGTGGCTAGAAATTTCCAATCCTGTATCAGTGATGGGGGGGGGGGGGGGGGGTCTGTTGTGATTTTATTTTTATTTATTTTTTTTATAAAGCCCACCCCCGGGGTGTCTAGATATTTCCAATCCTGACTCTGTGATGGGGGGTGGGGTCTGTTATGATTTTTTATTTTTTTATATTTGTTTATAAAGCCCACACCCGGGGTGGCTAGAAATTTCCAATCCTGGCTCAGTGATGGGGGTGGGGGTGTGTTATGATTTTTTATTTTTTATTTTTTTTTATAAAGCCCACACCCGGGGTGGCTAGAAATTTTCAATCCTGATTCAGTGATGGTGGGGGATTTGTTATCATTTTTTTTTTTTTTTTTTTTTATAAAGCCCACACCCGGGTTTGCTAGAAATTTCCAATCCTGGCTCAGTAATGGGTGGGGGGTCTGTTATGAATTTTTATTTTTTTTAAAGCCCACCCCCGGGTTGGCTAGAAATTTCCAATCCTGGCTCAGTGATGGTGGGGGGTCTGTTATGATTTTTTTATTTTTTTAAAAAAATAATTTTATTATTTTTTTCAGAAAGCCCATCCCCGGGGTGGCTAGAAATTTCCAATCCTGGCTCTGTGATGGGGGGGGGGGTCTTTTATGATTTTTTATTATTATTTTTTTTTATCAAGCCCACACCAGGGGTGGCAAGTCATTTCCAATCCTGGCTCAGTAATGGGGGGGGGGGGGGGGGTCTGTTATGAATTTGTTTTTTTAATTATTTTTTTATAAAGCCCACACCCGGGGTGGCTAGAAATTTCCAATCCTGGCTCAGTGATGGGGGTGGGGGGGTGTCTGTTGTGAATTTTTTTTTATTTTATTTTTTTTTATAAAGCCCACACCCGGGTTGGCTAGAAATTTCCAATCCTGGCTCTGTGATGGGGGTGGGGTCTGTTATGATTTTTTATTTTTTTATATTTGTTTATAAATCCCACACCCGGGGTGGCTAGAAATTTCCAATCCTGGCTCAGTGATGGGGGTGGGGTGTGTTATGATTTTTTATTTTTTATTTTTTTTTATAAAGCCCACACCCGGGGTGGCTAGAAATTTTCAATCCTGATTCAGTGATGGTGGGGGATTTGTTATCATTTTTATTTTTTATTTTTTATAAAGCCCACAACCGGGTTGGCTAGAAATTTCCAATCCTGGCTCTGTGATGGGGGGGGGGGGGGGTCTGTTATGATTTTTTTTTTTTTTTTTTTTTTTTTATTAAGCCCACACCCGGGGTGGCTAGATATTTGCAATACTTGCTCAGTAATGGGGGGGGGGTCTTTTATGATTTTTTTTTTTTATTTTATTTTTTTATAATTGTATTTATTTTTTAATAAAGCCCACACCTGGGGTGGCTAGAAATTTCCAATCCTGGCTCTGTGATGGGGGGGTCTGTTATGATTTTTTATTTTTTTTATTTTTTATAAAGCCCACACCCCGGGTGGCTAGAAATTTCCAATCCTAGCTCAGTAATGGGGGGGGGGGGGGGGGGTCTGTTATGATTTTTTTTATTTTTTTCATTTTTTTTTTTTATAAAGCCCACACCAGGGGTGGCTAGAAATGTCCAATCCTGGCTCAGTGATGGGGGGGGGGGGGGGGTCTTTTATGATTTTTTTTTTATTTATTTTTTTTTTTTTTTTTATAAAGCCCACACCCGGGGTGGCTATAAATTTCCAATCCTGACTCAGGGATGGGGGGGGGGGTCTGTTATGAATTTTTATTTTTTAATTTTTAATTTTTTTTAATTTTAGTATTTTTTTCATAAAGCCCACACCCGGGGTGGCTAGAAATGTCCAATCCTGCCTCAGTGATGGGGGGGGGGTCTGTTATGAATTCTTTTTCTTTTTTTTTTTTTTTTTTAGAAAACCCACACCCTGGGTGGCTAGAAATTCCCAATCCTGGCTCAGTAATGGGGGGGGGCGGGGTCTTTTATGATTTTTTTTATTTTTTTATTTTTATAAAGCCCACACCCGTGGTGGCTAGAAATTTCCAATCCTGGCTCAGTAATGGGGGTGGGGGTCTGTTATGATTTTTTTTTTATTTTTTCATTTTTTTTTTAAAAAGCCCTCACCCGGGGTGGCCAGAAATTTCCAATCCTGGCTCAGTAATGGGGGGGGGGGGGGGTCTGTTATGATTTCTATTTTTTTTTTTTTTTTATCAAGCCCACACCCGGGGTGGCTAGAAATTTAGAATCCTGGCTCTGTGATGGGGGGGGGTCTATTATGATTTTTATTTTTTCATTTTTTACTAAGCCCACACCCGGCGTGGCTAGAAATGTCCAATCCTGGCTCAGTAATGGGTGGGGGTCTGGTATGAATTTTTATTTTTTTATTTTTATTATTTTTTTTTTTTATTATTTTTTTTATAAAGCCCACCCCCGGGGTGGCTAGACATTTCCAATCCTGGCTCTGTGATGGGGGTGGGGTCTGTTATGATTTTTTTTTTCTTTTTTTTTTTATAAAGCCAACACCCGGGGTGGCTAGAAATTTCCAATCCTGCCTCAATGATGGGGGGGGGGGGGGTCTGTTGTGATTTTTTTTTTTTTTTTTTTTATAAAGCCCACCCCCGGGATGGCTAGAAATTTCCAATCCTGGCTCTGTGATGGGGGGGGGGGGGGGGGGGGGTCTGTTATGAGTTTTTATTATTTTTTTTTTTTTATCAAGCCCACACCAGGGGTGGCTAGTCATTTCCAATCCTGGCTCAGTAATGGGGGGGGTCTGTTATGAATTCTTTTTTTTTAATTCTTTTTTTATAAAGCCCACACCCGGGGTGGCTAGAAATTTCCAATCCTGGCTCAGTGATGGGGGTGGGGGGGGTCTGTTGTGATTTTTTTTTATAAAGCCCACCCCCGGGGTGGCTAGAAATTTCCAATGCTGACCCTGTGATGGGGGTGGGGTCTGTTATGATTTTTTATTTTTTTATATTTGTTTATAAAGCCCACACCCGGGGTGGCTAGAAATGTCCAATCCTGGCTCAGTGATGGGGGTGGGGGTGTGTTATGATTTTTATTTTTATTTTATTTTTTAAAAGCCCACACCCGAGGTGGCTAGAAATTTCCAATCCTGGCTCAGTGATAGGGGGGGGGGGGTCTGTTATGAATTTTTTTTTTTTTTTTTATAAAGCCCACACCCGGGTGGCTAGAAATTTCCAATCCTGGCTCAGTGATGGGGGTGGGGTCTGTTATGATGTTTTGTTTTTTTTTGTTCTATAAAGCCCACCCCCGGGGTGGCTAGAAATTTCCAATCCTGGCTCAGTGATGGGGGTGGGGTCTGTTGTGATTTTTTTTTTTTTTTTTTTTATAAAGCCCACACCCGGGGTGGCTAGAAATTTCCAATCCTGGCTCAGTGATGGGGGGGGGGGGGGGGGGGGGGGTCTGTTGTGATTTTTTTTTTTTTTTTTTTTTTTATAAAGCCCAACCCCGGGGTGGCTAGAAATGTCCAATCCTGACTCTGTGATGGGGGTGGGGTCTGTTATGATTTTTTATTTTTTTATATTTGTTTATAAAGCCCACACCCGGGGTGGCTAGAAATTTCCAATCCTGGCTCAGTGATGGGGGTGGGGCGTGTTATGATTTTTTATTTTTTATTTTTTTTTATAAAGCCCACACCCGGGGTGGCTAGAAATTTTCAATCCTGATTCAGTGATGGTGGGGGATTTGTTATCATTTTTTTTTTTTTTTTTTTTATAAGCCCACACCCGGGTTTGCTAGAAATTTACAATCCTGGCTCAGTGATGGGGGTTGGGTCTGTTATGATTTTTTTTTTATTTTTTTTTTTTATAGAGCCCACACCCGGGGTGGCTAGAAATTTACAATCCTGGCTCAGTGATGGGGGGGGGGGGGTCTGTTATGATTTTTTTTTTTTTTTTATAAAGCCCACACCCGGGTGGCTAGAAATGTCCAATCCTGGCTCAGTGATGGGGGTGGGGTCTGTTATGATTTTTTATTTTTTATTTTTTTTTATAAAGCCCACACCCGGGGTGGCTAGAAATTTTCAATCCTGATTCAGTGATGGTGGGGGATTTGTTATCATTTTTTTTTTTTTTTTTTTTTATAAAGCCCACACCCGGGTTTGCTAGAAATTTACAATCCTGGCTCAGTGATGGGGGTTGGGTCTGTTATGATTTTTTTTTTTTTTTTTTTTTTTATAGAGCCCACACCCGGGGTGGCTAGAAATTTCCAATCCTGGCTCAGTGATGGGGGGGGGGGTCTGTTATGATTTTTTTTTTTTTTTTATAAAGCCCACACCCGGGTGGCTAGAAATGTCCAATCCTGGCTCAGTGATGGGGGTGGGGTCTGTTATGATTTTTTTTTTTTTTTTTTGTTTTATAAAGCCCACACCCGGGGTGGCTAGAAATTTCCAATCCTGTCTCAGTGATGGTGGGGGGGGGGGGGTCTGTTGTGATTTTTATTTTTTTTTTATTTTTTATAAAGCCCACCCCCGGGGTGGCTAGAAATTCCCAATCCTGGCTCAGTGATGGGGGGGGGGTCAGTTATGATTTTTTTATTTTTTTTTTTTAAATCATTTTATTATTTTTTTTATAAAGCCCACACCCGGGTGGCTAGACATTTCCAATCCTGGCTCAGTAATGGGGGGGGTCTGTTATGAATTTGTTTTTTTTATAATTTTTTATAAAGCCCACCCCCGGGGTGGCTAGAAATTTCCAATCCTGGCTCAGTGATGGGGGGGGGGGGGGGGGGTCTGTTGTGATTTTATTTATTTATTTATTTTTTTATAAAGCCCACCCCCGGGGTGGCTAGAAATTTCCAATCCTGACTCTGTGATGGGGGTGGGGTCTGTTATGATTTTTTATTTTTTTATATTTGTTTATAAAGCCCACACCCGGGGTGGCTATAAATTTCCAATCCTGGCTCAGTGATGGGGGTGGGGTGTGTTATGATTTTTTATTTTTATTTTTTTTTTATAAAGCCCACACCCGGGTGGCTAGAAATTTCCAATCCTGGCTCAGTGATGGGGGTGGGGTCTGTTATGATTTTTTTTTGTTTGTTTGTTTTATAAAGCCCACACCCGGGGTGGCTAGAAATTTCCAATCCTGGCTCAGTGATGGTGGGGGGTCTGTTATGATTTTTTTATTATTTTTTTTAAATAATTTTATTATTTTTTTTATAAAGCCCACACCCGGGGTGGCTAGAAATTTCCAATCCTGCCTCAGTTATGGGGGGGGGGTCTGTTGTGATTTCTTTTTTTTTTTTTTTATAAAGCCCACCCCCGGGGTGGCTAGAAATTTTCAATCCTGGCTCTTTGATGGGGGGGGGGGGGGTCTTTTATGATTTTTTATTATTATTTTTTTTTATCAAGCCCACACCAGGGGTGGCAAGTCATTTCCAATCCTGGCTCAGTAATGGGGGGGGTCTGTTATGAATTTGTTTTTTTTATTATTTTTTTATAAAGCCCACACCCGGGTTGGCTAGAAATTTCAAATCCTGGCTCAGTGATGGGGGGGGGGGTCTGTTATGATTTTTTTTTTTTTTTTTTTTATAAAGCCCACACCCGGGTGGCTAGAAATTTCCAATCCTGGCTCAGTGATGGGGGTGGGGTCTGTTTTGATTTTTTTTTTTTTTTTTTTCATAAAGCCCACACCCGGGTTGGCTAGAAATTTCCAATCCTGGCTCAGTGATGGGGGGGGGGGTCTGTTATGATTTTTTTTAATTTTTTTTTTAAATAATTTTATTATTTTTTTTATAAAGCCCACCCCCGGGGTGGCTAGAAATTTCCAATCCTGTATCAGTGATGGGGGGGGGGGGGGGGGGGTCTGTTGTGATTTTATTTTTATTTATTTTTTTTATAAAGCCCACCCCCGGGGTGTCTAGATATTTCCAATCCTGACTCTGTGATGGGGGTGGGGTCTGTTATGATTTTTTATTTTTTTATATTTGTTTATAAAGCCCACACCCGGGGTGGCTAGAAATTTCCAATCCTGGCTCAGTGATGGGGGTGGGGTGTGTTATGATTTTTTATTTTTTATTTTTTTTTATAAAGCCCACACCCGGGGTGGCTAGAAATTTTCAATCCTGATTCAGTGATGGTGGGGGATTTGTTATCATTTTTTTTTTTTTTTTTTTTATAAAGCCCACACCCGGGTTTGCTAGAAATTTCCAATCCTGGCTCAGTAATGGGTGGGGGTCTGTTATGAATTTTTATTTTTTTTAAAGCCCACCCCCGGGTTGGCTAGAAATTTCCAATCCTGGCTCAGTGATGGTGGGGGGTCTGTTATGATTTTTTTATTTTTTAAAAAAAATAATTTTATTATTTTTTTCAGAAAGCCCATCCCCGGGGTGGCTAGAAATTTCCAATCCTGGCTCTGTGATGGGGGGGGGGTCTTTTATGATTTTTTATTATTATTTTTTTTTATCAAGCCCACACCAGGGGTGGCAAGTCATTTCCAATCCTGGCTCAGTAATGGGGGGGGGGGGGGGTCTGTTATGAATTTGTTTTTTTAATTATTTTTTTATAAAGCCCACACCCGGGGTGGCTAGAAATTTCCAATCCTGGCTCAGTGATGGGGGTGGGGGGGTGTCTGTTGTGAATTTTTTTTTATTTTATTTTTTTTTATAAAGCCCACACCCGGGTTGGCTAGAAATTTCCAATCCTGGCTCAGTAATGGGGGGGGGGGTCTGTTTTTATTTTTTTTTTTTATTTTTTTATAAAGCCCACACCCGGGTGGCTAGAAATTTCAAATCCTGGCTCAGTGATGGGGGTGGGGTCTGTTTTGATTTTTTTGATTTTTTTTTTATAAAGCCCACACCCGGTTGGCTAGAAATTTCCAATCCTGGCTCAGTGATGGGGGGGGGGGTCTGTTATGATTTTTTTATTTTTTTCTTTAAATAATTTTATTATTTTTTTTATAAAGCCCACCCCCGTGGTGGCTAGAAATTTCCAATCCTGGCTCAGTGATGGGGGTTGGGTCTGTTTTGATTTTTTATTATTATTTTTTTTTATAAAGCCCACACCCGGTGTGGCTAGAAATTTCCAATCCTGGCTCAGTGATGGGGGTGGGGGGGGGGTCTGTTATGATTTTTTTTAATTTTTTTTTTTAATAAAGCCCACACCAGGGGTGGCTAGAAAGTTCCAATCCTGGCTCAGTAGGTGGGGGGGTCTGTTGTGATTTTTTTTTTTTTTTTTTTTTTTTATAAAGCCCACCCCCGGGGTGGCTAGAAATTTCCAATCCTGACTCTGTGATGGGGGTGGGGTCTGTTATGATTTTTTATTTTTTTATATTTGTTTATAAATCCCACACCCGGGGTGGCTAGAAATTTCCAATCCTGGCTCAGTGATGGGGGTGGGGTGTGTTATGATTTTTTATTTTTTATTTTTTTTTATAAAGCCCACACCCGGGGTGGCTAGAAATTTTCAATCCTGATTCAGTGATGGTGGGGGATTTGTTATCATTTTTATTTTTTATTTTTTATAAAGCCCACAACCGGGTTGGCTAGAAATTTCCAATCCTGGCTCTGTGATGGGGGGGGGGGGGGGGTCTGTTATGATTTTTTTTTTTTTTTTTTTTTTTTATTAAGCCCACACCCGGGGTGGCTAGATATTTGCAATACTTGCTCAGTAATGGGGGGGGGTCTTTTATGATTTTTTATTTTTTTTTTATTTTTTTATAATTGTATTTATTTTTTAATAAAGCCCACACCTGGGGTGGCTAGAAATTTCCAATCCTGGCTCTGTGATGGGGGGGTCTGTTATGATTTTTTATTTTTTTTATTTTTTATAAAGCCCACACCCCGGGTGGCTAGAAATTTCCAATCCTAGCTCAGTAATGGGGGGGGGGGGGGGGGGTCTGTTATGATTTTTTTTATTTTTTTCATTTTTTTTTTTTATAAAGCCCACACCAGGGGTGGCTAGAAATGTCCAATCCTGGCTCAGTGATGGGGGGGGGGGGGGGGGTCTTTTATGATTTTTTTTTTATTTATTTATTTTTTTTTTTTTATAAAGCCCACACCCGGGGTGGCTATAAATTTCCAATCCTGACTCAGGGATGGGGGGGGGGGTCTGTTATGAATTTTTATTTTTTAATTTTTAATTTTTTTTAATTTTAGTATTTTTTTCATAAAGCCCACACCCGGGGTGGCTAGAAATGTCCAATCCTGCCTCAGTGATGGGGGGGGGGTCTGTTATGAATTCTTTTTCTTTTTTTTTTTTTTTTTTAGAAAACCCACACCCTGGGTGGCTAGAAATTCCCAATCCTGGCTCAGTAATGGGGGGGGGCGGGGTCTTTTATGATTTTTTTTATTTTTTTATTTTTATAAAGCCCACACCCGTGGTGGCTAGAAATTTCCAATCCTGGCTCAGTAATGGGGGTGGGGGTCTGTTATGATTTTTTTTTTATTTTTTCATTTTTTTTTTAAAAAGCCCTCACCCGGGGTGGCCAGAAATTTCCAATCCTGGCTCAGTAATGGGGGGGGGGGGGGTCTGTTATGATTTCTATTTTTTTTTTTTTTTTATCAAGCCCACACCCGGGGTGGCTAGAAATTTAGAATCCTGGCTCTGTGATGGGGGGGGGTCTATTATGATTTTTATTTTTTCATTTTTTACTAAGCCCACACCCGGCGTGGCTAGAAATGTCCAATCCTGGCTCAGTAATGGGTGGGGGTCTGGTATGAATTTTTATTTTTTTATTTTTATTATTTTTTTTTTTTATTATTTTTTTTATAAAGCCCACCCCCGGGGTGGCTAGACATTTCCAATCCTGGCTCTGTGATGGGGGTGGGGTCTGTGATGATTTTTTATTTTATTTTTTTTTTTTTATAAAGCCCACACCCGGGGTGGCTAGAAATTTCCGATCCTGGCTCATTGATGGGGGTGGGGTCTGTTATGATTTTTTTTTTCTTTTTTTTTTTATAAAGCCCACACCCGGGGTGGCTAGAAATTTCCAATCCTGGCTCAGTGATGGGGGGGGGGGGGGTCTGTTATGATTTTTTTAATTTTTTTTTAAAATAATTTTATTATTTTTTTTATAAAGCCCACACCCGGGGTGGCTAGAAATTTCCAGTCCTGACTCAGTAATGGGGGGGGGGGGGGGGGTCTGTTGTGATTTTTTATTATTTTTTTTATTTTATAAAGCCCACCCCCGGGGTGGCTAGAAATGTCCAATCCTGGCTCAGTGATGGGGGGGGGGGGGGTCTGTTATGATTTTTTTTTTTTTTTTTTTTAATAATTTTATTATTTTTTTTATAAAGCCCACACCCGGGGTGGCTAGAAATTTCCAATCCTGCCTCAGTGATGGGGGGGGGGGGGGTCTGTTGTGATTTTTTTTTTTTTTTTTTTTTTTATAAAGCCCACCCCCGGGGTGGCTAGAAATGTCCAATCCTGGCTCTGTGATGGGGGGGGGGGGGGTCTGTTATGATTTTTTTTATTTTTTTTTTATAAAGCCCACACCCGGGCTGGCTAGAAATTTCCAATCCTGGCTCAGTGATGGGGGGGGGGGGGTCTGTTGTGATTTTTATTTTATTTTATTTTTTTTATAAAGCCCACCCCCGGAGTGGCTAGAAATGTTCAATTCTAGCTCTGTGATGGTGGGGGGTCTGTTATGATTTTTTTATTTTTTAAAAAAAATAATTTTATTATTTTTTTCAGAAAGCCCATCCCCGGGGTGGCTAGAAATTTCCAATCCTGGCTCTGTGATGGGGGGGGGGTCTTTTATGATTTTTTATTATTATTTTTTTTTATCAAGCCCACACCAGGGGTGGCAAGTCATTTCCAATCCTGGCTCAGTAATGGGGGGGGGGGGGGGTCTGTTATGAATTTGTTTTTTTAATTATTTTTTTATAAAGCCCACACCCGGGGTGGCTAGAAATTTCCAATCCTGGCTCAGTGATGGGGGTGGGGGGGTGTCTGTTGTGAATTTTTTTTTATTTTATTTTTTTTTATAAAGCCCACACCCGGGTTGGCTAGAAATTTCCAATCCTGGCTCAGTAATGGGGGGGGGGGTCTGTTTTTATTTTTTTTTTTTATTTTTTTATAAAGCCCACACCCGGGTGGCTAGAAATTTCAAATCCTGGCTCAGTGATGGGGGTGGGGTCTGTTTTGATTTTTTTGATTTTTTTTTTATAAAGCCCACACCCGGTTGGCTAGAAATTTCCAATCCTGGCTCAGTGATGGGGGGGGGGGTCTGTTATGATTTTTTTATTTTTTTCTTTAAATAATTTTATTATTTTTTTTATAAAGCCCACCCCCGTGGTGGCTAGAAATTTCCAATCCTGGCTCAGTGATGGGGGTTGGGTCTGTTTTGATTTTTTATTATTATTTTTTTTTATAAAGCCCACACCCGGTGTGGCTAGAAATTTCCAATCCTGGCTCAGTGATGGGGGTGGGGGGGGGGTCTGTTATGATTTTTTTTAATTTTTTTTTTTAATAAAGCCCACACCAGGGGTGGCTAGAAAGTTCCAATCCTGGCTCAGTAGGTGGGGGGGTCTGTTGTGATTTTTTTTTTTTTTTTTTTTTTTTATAAAGCCCACCCCCGGGGTGGCTAGAAATTTCCAATCCTGACTCTGTGATGGGGGTGGGGTCTGTTATGATTTTTTATTTTTTTATATTTGTTTATAAATCCCACACCCGGGGTGGCTAGAAATTTCCAATCCTGGCTCAGTGATGGGGGTGGGGTGTGTTATGATTTTTTATTTTTTATTTTTTTTTATAAAGCCCACACCCGGGGTGGCTAGAAATTTTCAATCCTGATTCAGTGATGGTGGGGGATTTGTTATCATTTTTATTTTTTATTTTTTATAAAGCCCACAACCGGGTTGGCTAGAAATTTCCAATCCTGGCTCTGTGATGGGGGGGGGGGGGGGTCTGTTATGATTTTTTTTTTTTTTTTTTTTTTTTTATTAAGCCCACACCCGGGGTGGCTAGATATTTGCAATACTTGCTCAGTAATGGGGGGGGGTCTTTTATGATTTTTTTTTTTTATTTTATTTTTTTATAATTGTATTTATTTTTTAATAAAGCCCACACCTGGGGTGGCTAGAAATTTCCAATCCTGGCTCTGTGATGGGGGGGTCTGTTATGATTTTTTATTTTTTTTATTTTTTATAAAGCCCACACCCCGGGTGGCTAGAAATTTCCAATCCTAGCTCAGTAATGGGGGGGGGGGGGGGGGTCTGTTATGATTTTTTTTATTTTTTTCATTTTTTTTTTTTATAAAGCCCACACCAGGGGTGGCTAGAAATGTCCAATCCTGGCTCAGTGATGGGGGGGGGGGGGGGGGGTCTTTTATGATTTTTTTTTTATTTATTTATTTTTTTTTTTTTATAAAGCCCACACCCGGGGTGGCTATAAATTTCCAATCCTGACTCAGGGATGGGGGGGGGGGTCTGTTATGAATTTTTATTTTTTAATTTTTAATTTTTTTTAATTTTAGTATTTTTTTCATAAAGCCCACACCCGGGGTGGCTAGAAATGTCCAATCCTGCCTCAGTGATGGGGGGGGGGTCTGTTATGAATTCTTTTTCTTTTTTTTTTTTTTTTTTAGAAAACCCACACCCTGGGTGGCTAGAAATTCCCAATCCTGGCTCAGTAATGGGGGGGGGGCGGGGTCTTTTATGATTTTTTTTATTTTTTTATTTTTATAAAGCCCACACCCGTGGTGGCTAGAAATTTCCAATCCTGGCTCAGTAATGGGGGTGGGGGTCTGTTATGATTTTTTTTTTATTTTTTCATTTTTTTTTTAAAAAGCCCTCACCCGGGGTGGCCAGAAATTTCCAATCCTGGCTCAGTAATGGGGGGGGGGGGGGGTCTGTTATGATTTCTATTTTTTTTTTTTTTTTATCAAGCCCACACCCGGGGTGGCTAGAAATTTAGAATCCTGGCTCTGTGATGGGGGGGGGGGTCTATTATGATTTTTATTTTTTCATTTTTTACTAAGCCCACACCCGGCGTGGCTAGAAATGTCCAATCCTGGCTCAGTAATGGGTGGGGGTCTGGTATGAATTTTTATTTTTTTATTTTTATTATTTTTTTTTTTTATTATTTTTTTTATAAAGCCCACCCCCGGGGTGGCTAGACATTTCCAATCCTGGCTCTGTGATGGGGGTGGGGTCTGTGATGATTTTTTATTTTATTTTTTTTTTTTTATAAAGCCCACACCCGGGGTGGCTAGAAATTTCCGATCCTGGCTCATTGATGGGGGTGGGGTCTGTTATGATTTTTTTTTTCTTTTTTTTTTTATAAAGCCCACACCCGGGGTGGCTAGAAATTTCCAATCCTGGCTCAGTGATGGGGGGGGGGGGGTCTGTTATGATTTTTTTAATTTTTTTTTAAAATAATTTTATTATTTTTTTTATAAAGCCCACACCCGGGGTGGCTAGAAATTTCCAATCCTGACTCAGTAATGGGGGGGGGGGGGGGGGTCTGTTGTGATTTTTTATTATTTTTTTTATTTTATAAAGCCCACCCCCGGGGTGGCTAGAAATGTCCAATCCTGGCTCAGTGATGGGGGGGGGGGGTCTGTTATGATTTTTTTTTTTTTTTTTTTTAATAATTTTATTATTTTTTTTATAAAGCCCACACCCGGGGTGGCTAGAAATTTCCAATCCTGCCTCAGTGATGGGGGGGGGGGGGTCTGTTGTGATTTTTTTTTTTTTTTTTTTTTTTATAAAGCCCACCCCCGGGGTGGCTAGAAATGTCCAATCCTGGCTCTGTGATGGGGGGGGGTCTATTATGATTTTTATTTTTTCATTTTTTACTAAGCCCACACCCGGCGTGGCTAGAAATGTCCAATCCTGGCTCAGTAATGGGTGGGGGTCTGGTATGAATTTTTATTTTTTTATTTTTATTATTTTTTTTTTTTATTATTTTTTTTATAAAGCCCACCCCCGGGGTGGCTAGACATTTCCAATCCTGGCTCTGTGATGGGGGTGGGGTCTGTGATGATTTTTTATTTTATTTTTTTTTTTTTATAAAGCCCACACCCGGGGTGGCTAGAAATTTCCGATCCTGGCTCATTGATGGGGGTGGGGTCTGTTATGATTTTTTTTTTCTTTTTTTTTTTATAAAGCCCACACCCGGGGTGGCTAGAAATTTCCAATCCTGGCTCAGTGATGGGGGGGGGGGGGGTCTGTTATGATTTTTTTAATTTTTTTTTAAAATAATTTTATTATTTTTTTTATAAAGCCCACACCCGGGGTGGCTAGAAATTTCCAATCCTGACTCAGTAATGGGGGGGGGGGGGGGGGTCTGTTGTGATTTTTTATTATTTTTTTTATTTTATAAAGCCCACCCCCGGGGTGGCTAGAAATGTCCAATCCTGGCTCAGTGATGGGGGGGGGGGGGTCTGTTATGATTTTTTTTTTTTTTTTTTTTAATAATTTTATTATTTTTTTTATAAAGCCCACACCCGGGGTGGCTAGAAATTTCCAATCCTGCCTCAGTGATGGGGGGGGGGGGGGTCTGTTGTGATTTTTTTTTTTTTTTTTTTTTTTTATAAAGCCCACCCCCGGGGTGGCTAGAAATGTCCAATCCTGGCTCTGTGATGGGGGGGGGGGGGGTCTGTTATGATTTTTTTTATTTTTTTTTTATAAAGCCCACACCCGGGCTGGCTAGAAATTTCCAATCCTGGCTCAGTGATGGGGGGGGGGGGGTCTGTTGTGATTTTTATTTTATTTTATTTTTTTTATAAAGCCCACCCCCGGAGTGGCTAGAAATGTTCAATTCTAGCTCTGTGATGGGGGGGGGGTCTGTTATGATTTTTTTTTATTTATTTTTTTTTATCAAGCCCACACCCGGGGCGGCTAGAAATTTCCAATCCTGGCTCTGTGATGGGGGGGGGTCTGTTATGATTTTTTTATTATTTTTTTAATATAATTTTATTATTTTTTTTATAAAGCCCACACCCGGGGTGGCTAGAAATTTCCAATCCTGCCTCAGTGATTGGGGGGGGGGTCTGTTGTGATTTTTTTTTTTTTTTTTTTTTTTATAAAGCCCACCCCCGGGGTGGCTAGAAATTTCCAATCCTGGCTCTGTGATGGTGGGGGGGGGTCTGTTATGATTTATTTATTTTTTTTTAAATATAATTTTATTATTTTTTTTATAAAGCCCACACCCGGGGTGGCTAGACATTTCCAATCCTGCCTCAGTGATGGGGGGGGGGGTCTGTTGTGATTTTTTATTTTTTTTATTTTTTTATAAAGCCCACACCCGGGGTGGCTAGTCATTTCCAATCCTGGCTCAGTAATGGGGGGGGTCTTTTATGAATTTGTTTTTTTTATTATTTTTTTATAAAGCCCGCACCCGGGGTGGCTAGAAATTTCCAATCCTGGCTCAGTGATGGGGGTGGGGGGGGGTCTGTTATGATTTTTAATTTTTTTTTTTTTTTTTTATAAAGCCCAGACCCGGGGTGGTCAGAAATTTCCGATCCTGGCTCAGTGATGGGGTTGGGGTCTGTTATGATTTTTTATTTTTATTTATTTTTTATAAAGCCCAAACCCGGGTGGCTAGAAATTTCCAATCCTGGCTCAGTGATGGGGGTGGGGTCTGTTATGATTTTTTTTTTTTTTTTTTTATAAAGCCCACACCCGGGGTGGCTAGAAATTTCCAATCCTGGCTCAGTGATGGGGGTGGGGGGGGGGTCTGTTATGATTTTTTTTTTTTTTTTTTTTATTAAGCCCACACCCGGGGTGGCTAGAAAGTTCCAATCCTGGCTCAGTGATGGGGTTGGGGTCTGTTATGATTTTTTATTTTTATTTATTTTTTATAAAGCCCAAACCCGGGTGGCTAGAAATTTCCAATCCTGGCTCAGTGATGGGGGTGGGGTCTGTTATGATTTTTTTTTATTTTTTTTTATAAAGCCCACACCCGGGGTGGCTAGAAATTTCCAATCCTGGCTCAGTGATGGGGGTGGGGGGGGGGTCTGTTATGATTTTTTTTTTTTTTTTTTTTATTAAGCCCACACCCGGGGTGGCTAGAAAGTTCCAATCCTGGCTCAGTGATGCGGGGGGGTCTGTTGTGATTTATTTATTTATTTATTTTTTTTATAAAGCCCACCCCCGGGGTGGCTAGAAATTTCCAATCCTGGCTCAGTGATGGGGGGGGGGGGGGGGGGGTCTGTTTTGATTTTTTTTTTTTTTTTTCTATAAAGCCCACCCCCGGGGTCGCTAGAAATTTCCAATCCTGGCTCAGTGATGGGGGGGAGGTCTGTTATGATTTTTTTTATTTTTTTTATAAAGCCCACACCCGGGTGGCTAGAAATTTCCAATCCTGGATCAGTGATGGGGGTGGGGTCTGTTATGATTTTTTTTTTTTTTTTTTATAAAGCCCACACCCGGGATGGCTAGAAATTTCCAATCCTGGCTCAGTGATGGGGGGGGGGTGGGGGGTCTGTTATGATTTTTTATTTTTTTTATTTTTATAAAGCCCACACCAGAGGTGGCTAGAAATTTCCAATCCTGGCTCAGTGATGGGTGGGGGTCTGTTATGAATTTTTATTATTTTTTATTTTTATTTTTTTTATTTTATTATTTTTTGTATAAAGCCCACACCCGGGGTGGCTAGAAATTTCCAATCCTGCCTCAGTGATGGGGGGGGGGGGGTCTGTTGTGATTTTTTATTTTTTTATAAAGCCCACCCCCGGGGTGGCTAGAAATTTCCAATCCTGGCTCAGTGATGGGGGGGGGGGGTCTGTTATGATTTTTTTTTTTTTTTTTTATAAAGCCCACACCCGTGGTGGCTAGAAATTTCCAATCCTGGCTCTGTGATGGGGGTGGGGGGGTCTGTTATGATTTTTATTTTATTTATTTATTTTTTTCTCAAGCCCACACCCGGGGTGGCTAGAAATTTCCAATCCTGGCTCAGTGATGGGGGTGGGGGGGGTCTGTTATGATTTTTATTATTTTTTTTTTTTATAAAGCCCACACCCGGGGTGGCTAGAAAGTTCCAATCCTGGCTCAGTGATGGGGGGAGGGGTCTGTTGTGATTTTTTATTTTATTTTTTTTTTTTATAAAGCCCACCCCCGGGGCGGCCAGAAATTTCCAATCCTGGCTCTGTGATGGGGGTGGGGTCTATTTTGATGTTTATTTTTATTTTTTTTTTTTTATAAAGCCCACACCAGAGGTGGCTAGAAATTTCCAATCCTGGCTCAGCGATGGGTGGGGGTCTGTTATGAATTTTTATTTTTTTATTTATTATTTTTTTTTATTTTATTATTTTTTGTATAAAGCCCACACCCGAGGTTGCTAGAAATTTCCAATCCTGCCTCAGTGATGGGGGTGGGGGGTCTGTTATGATTTTTTTTTTTTTTTTTTTTTTTATAAAGCCCACACCCGGGTGGCTATAAATTTCCAATCCTGGCTCAGTGAAGGGGGTGGGGTCTGTTATGATTTTTATTTTTTTTATTTTTTATAAAGCCCACACCCGGGGTGGCTAGAAATTTCCAATCCTGGCTCAGTGATGGGGGGGGGTCTGTTATGAATTTGTTTTTTTTATTATTTTTTTATAAAGCCCACACCCGGGGTGGCTAGAAATTTCCAATCCTGGCTCTGTGATGGGGGTGGGGTCTGTTATGATTTTTAATTTTTTTATTTTTTTTTTATAAAGCCCAGACCCGGGGTGGCTAGAAATTTCCGATCCTGGCTCAGTGATGGGGGTGGGGTCTGTTATGATTTTTTATTTTTATTATTTTTTTATAAAGCCCACACCCGGGGTGGCTAGAAATTTCCAATCCTGGCTCAGTGAAGGGGGGGGGGGGTCTGTTATGATTTTTTTTTATTTTTTTTTATAAAGCCCACACCCGGATGGCTAGAAATTTCCAATCCTGGCTCAGTGATGGGGGTGGGGGGGGTCTGTTATGATTTTTTTTTTTTTTTTTTTTATTAAGCCCACACCCGGGGTGGCTAGAAAGTTCCAATCCTGGCTCAGTGATGCGGGGGGGTCTGTTGTGATTTTTTTTCATTTTATTTTTTTTTATAAAGCCCACCCCCGGGATGGCTAGAAATTTCCGGTCCTGGCTCAGTGATGGGGGTGGGGGGGGGGTCTGTTATGATTTTTTTATTTTATTTTATAAATCCCACACCCTGGTTGGCTAGGAATTTCCAATCCTGGCTCAGTGATGGGGGTGGGGTCTGTTATGATTTTTTTTTTTTTTTTTTTTAAAGCCCACCCCCGGGGTGGCTAGAAATTTCCAATCCTGGCTCAGTGATGGGGGGGGGGTCTGTTATGATTTTTTTAATTTTTTTTTAATATAATTTTATTTTTATTTTTATAAAGCCCACACCCGGGGTGGCTAGAAATTTCCAATCCTGCCTCAGTGATGGGGGGGGGGGGGTCTGTTGTGATTTTTTATTTTTTTTATTTTTTTATAAAGCCCACCCCCGGGGTGGCTAGAAATTTCCAATCCTGGCTCAGTGATGGGGGGGGGGGGGGTCTGTTATGATTTTTCTTTTTTTTTTTTATAAAGCCCACACCCGAGGTGGCTAGAAATTTCCGAACCTGGCTCAGTGATGGGGGGGGGGGGGGGGGGGTCTGTTATGATTTTTTTTTTTTTTTTTTTATAAAGCCCACACCCGGGTGGCTAGAAATGTCCAATCCTGGCTCAGTGATGGGGGTGGGGTCTGTTATGATTTTTTGTTTTTTTTTGTTTTATAAAGCCCACACCCGGGGTGGCTAGAAATTTCAAATCCTGGCTCAGTGATGGGGGTGGGGTCTCTTATGATTTTTGTTTTTTTTGTTTTTTATAAAGCCCACACCCGGGGTGGCTAGAAATTTCCAATCCTGGCTCAGTGATGGGTGGGGGTCTGTTATGATTTTTTTATTTTTTTTTTAAAATAATTTTATTTTTGTTTTTTATAAAGCCCACACCCGGAGTGGCTAGAAATTTCCAATCCTGTCTCAGTGATGGGGGGGGGGGGGGGGGGGGTCTGTTGTGATTTTATTTATTTTTTATTTTTTTATAGAGCCCACCCCCAGGGTGGCTAGAAATTTCCAATCCTGGCTCTGTGATGGGGGGGGGGGGGGGGGGTCTGTTATGATTTTTTATTATTTTATTTTTTTTATTAAGCCCACACCCGGGGTGGCTAGACATTTCCAATCCTGGCTCAGTAATGGGGGGGGGTCTGTTATGAATTTGTTTTTTTTATTATTTTTTTATAAAGCCCACCCCCGGGGTGGCTAGAAATTTCCAATCCTGGCTCAGTGATGGGGGGGGGGGGTCTGTTATGAATTTGTTTTTTTTATTATTTTTTTATAAAGCCCACCCCCGGGGTGGCTAGAAATTTCCAATCCTGGCTCAGTGATGGGGGGGTGGGGTCTGTTATGATTTTTTTTTTTTTTTTTTTTTAAAGCCCACCCCCGGGGTGGCTAGAAATTTCCAATCCTGGCTCAGTGATGGGGGGGGGGGTCTGTTATGATTTTTTTTATTTTTTTTTTAATATAATTTTATTATTTTTTTTATAAAGCCCACACCCGGGGTTGCTAGAAATTTCCAATCCTGCCTCAGTGATGGGGGGGGGGTCTGTTATGATTTTTTATTTTTTTTATTTTTTTATAAAGCCCACCCCCGGGGTGGCTAGAAATTTCCAATCCTGTCTCAGTGATGGGGGGGGGGGGGTCTGTTGTGATTTTATTTATTTTTTATTTTTTTATAGAGCCCACCCCCAGGTTGGCTAGAAATTTCCAATCCTGGCTCTGTGATGGGGGGGGGGGGGGGGGGGGTCTGTTATGATTTTTTATTATTTTATTTTTTTTATCAAGCCCACCCCCGGGGTGGCTAGAAATTTCCAATCCTGACTCTGTGATGGGGGTGGGGTCTGTTATGATTTTTAATTTTTTTATATTTGTTTATAAAGCCCACACCCGGGGTGGCTAGAAATTTCCAAGCCTGCCTCAGTGATGGGGGGGGGGTCTGTTGTGATTTTTTTTTTTTTTTTTTTTTTATAAATCCCACCCCCGGGGTGGCTAGAAATTTCCAATCCTGGCTCAGTGATTGGGGTTGGGGGGGTCTGTTATGATTTTTTTTTTTTTTTTTTTTATAAAGCCCACACGGGGTGGCTAGAAAGTTCCAATCCTGGCTCAGTGATGGGGGGGGGGTCTGTTGTGATTTATTTTATTATTTTTTTTTTTTATAAAGCCCACACCCGGGGTGGCTAGAAATTTCCGATCTTGGCTCATTGATGGGGGTTGTGTATGTTATGATTTTTTATTTATTTATTTTTTTTATAAAGCCCACCCCCGGGGTGGCTAGAAATTTCCAATCCTGGCTCTGTGATGGGGGGGGGGGGGGGTCTGTTATGATTTTTTTTTTTTTTTTTTTTTTTTATCAAGCCCACACCCGGGGTGGCTAGACATTTCCAATCCTGGCTCAGTAATGGAGGGGGTCTGTTATGAATTTGTTTTTTTTATTATTTTTTTATAAAGCCCACACCCGGGGTGGCTTGAAATTTCCAATCCTGGCTCTGTGATGGGGGGGGTTGTCTGTTATGATTTTTTATTATTTTATTTTTTTTATCAAGCCCACACCCGGGGTGGCTAGACATTTCCAATCCTGGCTCAGTAATGGGGGGGGTCTGTTATGAATTTGTTTTTTTTATTATTTTTTTATGAAGCCCACCCCCGGGGTGGCTAGAAATTTCCAATCCTGGCTCAGTGATGGGGGTGGGGGGGGGGTCTGTTATGATTTTTTTATTTTTTTTTTTTATAAAGCCTACACCCGGGGTGGCTAGAAAGTTCCAATCCTGGCTCAGTGATAGGGGGGGGGGTCTGTTGTGATTTTTTTTTTTTTTTTTTTTTTTATAAAGCCCACCCCCGGGGTGGCTAGAAATTTCCAATCCTGACTCTGTGATGGGGGTGGGGTCTGTTATGATTTTTTATTTTTTTATATTTGATTATAAAGCCCATACCCGGGTTGGCTAGAAATTTCCAATCCTGCCTCAGTGATGGGGGGGAGGGGGGGGTCTGTTATGATTTTTTTTTTTAATTTTTTTTTTTTTGATAAAGCCCACACCCGGGGTGGCTAGAAATTTCCAATCCTGGCTCAATGATGGGGGGGGCGGGGTCTTTTGTGATTTTTTTTTTTCTTTTTATAAAGCCAACACCCGGGGTGGCTAGAAATTCACAATCCTGGCTCAGTAATGGGGGGGGTCTGTTATGAATTTGTTTTTTTTATTATTTTTTTATAAAGCCCACCCCCGGGGTGGCTAGAAATTTCCAATCCTGGCTCAGTGATGGGGGGGGGGGGGGGGGGTCTGTTGTGATTTTTTATTTTTTTATATTTGTTTATAAAGCCCACACCTGGGGTGGCTAGAAATTTCCGATCCTGGCTCAGTGATGGGGGTTGGGTCTGTTATGATTTTTTATGTTTATTTTTTTTTATAAAGCCCACACCCGGGGTGGCTAGAAATTTCAAATCCTGGCTCAGTGATGGGGGTGGGGTCTGTTATGATTTTTTTTTTTTTTTTTTTATAAAGCCCACACCCGGGGTGGCTAGAAATTTCCGATCCTGGCTCAGTGATGGGGGTTGGGTCTGTTATGATTTTTTATTTTTATTTTTTTTTTATAAAGCCCACACCCGGGGTGGCTAGAAATTTCCAATCCTGGCTCAGTGTTGGGGGGGGGGGGGTCTGTTATGATTTTTTTTTTTTTTTTTTTTTATAAAGCCCATTCCCGGGTGGCTAGAAATTTCCAATCCTGGCTCAGTAATGGGGGGGGGGGTCTGTTATGAATTTTTATGTTTTATTTTTTTTTTATAAAGCCCACACCGGGGGTGGCTAGAAATTTCCAATCATGGCTCAGTGATGGGGTGGGGTCTGTTATGAATTTTTATTTCTTTTTTATTTCTTTTTTATTAAGCCCACACCCGGGGTGGCTAGAAATTTCCAATACTTGCTCAGTAATGGGGGGGGGGGGGGGGGTCTTTTATGATTTTTATTTTTTTTATTTTTTTTTTTTTTTTATAAAGCCCACACCCGAGTTGGCTAGAAATTTCCAATCCTGGCTGAGTAATGTGGGGGGGGGGGGGGTCTCTTATGATTATTATTATTATTATTTTTTTTTTTTATATAAAGCCCACACCTGGGGTGGCTAGAAATTTCCGATCCTGGCTCAGTAATGGGGGGGCTCTGTTATGATTTTTTTTTTTTCATTTTTTTTTTATAAAGCCCACACCCGGGGTGGCTAGAAATTTCCAATCCTGGCTCAGTGATGGGGGGGGGGGGGGGTCTGTTATGATTTTTTTTTTTTTTTTTTTTATAAAGCCCACACCCGGGGTGGCTAGAAATTTCCAATCCTGGCTCAGTGATGGGTGGGGGTCTGTTATGAATTTTTATTTTTTTATTTTTTTTATCTTTTTATTTTATTATTTTTTGTATAAAGCCCACACCCTGGGTGGCTAGAAAGTTCCAATCCTGGCTCAGTGATTGGGGGGGGGGGGGGGTCTGTTGTGATTTTTTTTATTATTTTTTTTTTTTATAAAGCCCACACCCGGGGTGGCTAGAAATTTCCAATCCTGGCTCAGTGATGGGGGGGGGGGTCTGTTATGATTTTTTTTTTTTTTTTTATAAAGCCCACACCCGGGTGGCTAGAAATTTCAAATCCTGGCTCAGTGATGGGGGGGGGGGGGGGGTCTGTTATGATTTTTTTTTTTTTTTTTTTTATAAAGCCCACACCCGGGGTGGCTAGAAAGTTCCAATCCTGGCTCAGTGATTGGGGGGGGGGGGGGTCTGTTGTGATTTTTTTTTTTTTTTTTTTTTTTTATAAAGCCCACACCCGGGGTGGGTAGACATTTCCAATCCTGGCTTAGTAATGGGGGGGGGGTCTGTTATGAATTTTTTTTCATTTTTATTTTTTTTTTAGAAAGCCCACAACCGGGGTGGCTAGAAATTTCCAATCCTGGCTCAGTAATGGGGGGGGGGGGGTCTGTTATGATTTTTTTTATTTTATTTATAAAAAAAAAAAAAAAAAATTCTAGCCCACACCAGGGGTGGCTAGAAATTTCCTATTCTTGCTCAGTAATGGGGGGGGGGGGGGGTCTTTTATGAATTTTTATTTATTTATTATATTTTATTTTTATAAAGCCCACACCCGGGGTGGCTAGAAATTTCCAATCCTGGCTCAGTGATGGGGGGGGGGGTCTGTTATGATTTTTTTAATTTTTCTTTTAAATAATTTTATTATTTTTTTTATAAAGCCCACACCCGGGTGGCTAGAAATTTCCAATCCTGGCTCAGTGATGGGGGTGGGGTCTGTTATGATTTTTATTTTTTATTTTTATAAAGCCCACACCCGGGGTGGCTAGAAATTTCCAATCCTGGCTCAGTGATGGGGGGGGGGGTCTGTTATGATTTTTAATTTTTTTTTTTATAAAGCCCACACCCAGGGTGGCTAGAAATTTTCAATCCTGGCTCAGTGATGGGGGGGGGTCTGTTATGATTTTTTTAATTTTTCTTTTAAATAATTTTATTATTTTTTTTATGAAGCCCACACCCGGGGTGGCTAGAAATTTCCAATCCTGGCTCAGTGATGGGGGTGGGGGGGGGTCTGTTATGATTTTTTTTTTTGTTTTTTTTATAAAGCCCACACCCGGGGTGGCAAGAAAGTTCCAATCCTGGCTCAGTGATGGGGGGGGGGGGGTCTGTTGTGATTTTTTTTTTTTTTTTTTTTTTTTGTAAAGCCCATCCCCGGGGTGGCTAGAAATTTCCAATCCTGACTCTGTGATGGGGGTAGGGTCTGTTATGATTTTTTATTTTTATTTTTTTTTTATAAAGCCCACACCCGGGTTGGCTAGAAATTTCCAATCCTGGCTCAGTAATGGGTGGGGGTCTGTTATGAATTTTTATTTTTTATTTTTTATTTTTTTATAAAGCCCACCCCCGGGTTGGCTAGAAATTTCCAATCCTGGCTCTGTGATGGGGGGGGGGGGGGTCTGTTATGATTTTTTTTAATTTTTTTTTTTATTACTAAGCCCACACCCAGGGTGGCTAGAAATTTCCAATACTTACTCAGTAATGGGGGGGGTCTTTTATGAATTTTTATTTATTTATTATTTTTTTATTTTTATAAAGCCCACACCCGGGGTGGCTAGAAATTTCCAATCCTGGCTCTGTGATGGGGGTGGGGTCTGTTATGATTTTTAATTTTTTTATTTTTTTTTTATAAAGCCCACACACGGGGTGGCTAGAAATTTCCAATCCTGGCTCAGTGATGGGGGTGGGGTCTGTTATGATTTTTTATTTTTATTTTTATTTTATAAAGCCCAGACCCGGGGTGGCTAGAAATTTCCAATCCTGGCTCAGTGATGGGGGGGGGGGGGTCTGTTATGATTTTTTTTTTTTTTTTTTATAAAGCCCACACCCGGGTGGCTAGAAATTTCCAATCCTGGCTCAGTGATGGGGGTGGGGTCTGTTATGATTTTTTATTTTTTATTTTTTATAAAGCCCACACCCGGGTTGGCTAGAAATTTCCAATCCTGCCTCAGTGATGGGGGGGTTGTTGGATGGTCTGTTGTGATTTTATTTTTTTTATTTTTTTTTTCTAAAGCCCACACCCGGGGTTGCAAGAAAGTTCCAATCCTGGCTCAGTGATGGGGTTGGGGTCTGTTATGATTTATTTTTTATTTTTTTATTTTTTTTTATTAAGCCCACACCCGGGGTGGCTAGAAATTTCCAATCCTGGCTCAGTGGTGGGGGTGGGGTCTGTTATGATTTTTTTTTTTTTTTTTATATAAAGCCCACACCCGGGGTGGCTAGAAATTTCCAATCCTGGCTCAGTGGTGGGGGTGGGGTCTTTTATGATTTTTTTTTTATTTATAATTTTTTTTTTTATAAAGCCCACACCCGGGGTGGCTAGAAATTTCCAATCCTGGCTCAGTGATGGGTGGGGGTCTGTTATGAATTTTTATTTTTTTATTTTTTTTATTTTTTTATTTTATTATTTTTTGTATAAAGCCCACACCCGGGGTGGCAAGAAATTTCCAATCCTGGCTCAGTGATGGGGGGGGGGGGGGGTCTGTTATGATTTTTTTTTTTTTTTTTATAAAGCCCACACACGGGTGGCTAGAAATTTCCAATCCTGGCTCAGTGATGGGGGTGGGGTGTGTTATGATTTTTTATTTTAAATTTTTTTTTATAAAGCCCAGACCCGGGGTGGCTAGAAATGTCCAATCCTGGCTCAGTAATTTGGGGGGTCTGTATTGATTTTTTTTTTTTTTTTTTATTATTTTTATTTATTATTATTTTTTTTTATAAAGCCCACACCCGGGGTGGCTAGAAATTTCCAATCCTAGCTCAGTGATGGGTGGGGGTCTGTTATGATTTTTTTTTATTTTTATTTATTTATTTTTTATTATTTTTTTTTTTTATAAAGCCCACACCCGGGGTGGCTAGAAATTTCCAATCCTGGCTCAGTGATGGGGTGGGGTCTGTTATGATTTTTATTTTTTATTTTTTTTATTAAGCCCACATCCGGGTTGGCTAGAAATTTCCAATCCTGGCTCAGTAATGGGGGAGGGGGTCTGTTATGATTTTTATTATTTTTTTTATTTTTTTTTTTTATATATTTTTTTTTTGTATAAAGCCCACACCCGTGGTGGCTAGAAATTTCCAATCCTACCTCAGTGATGGGGGGGGGGGGGGTCTGTTGTGATTTTTTTTAGTTGCATTTTTTTTTATAAAGCCCACCCCCGGGGTGGATAGGAATTTCCAATCCTGGCTCTGTGATGGGGGGGGGTCTGTTATGATTTATTTTTTATTTATTTTTTTTATCAAGCCCACACCCGGGGTGGCTAGACATTTACAATCCTGGCTCAGTAATGTGGGGGTCTGTTATGAATTTTTTTTTTTTCATTTTTTTTTTATAAAGCCCACACCCGGGGTGGCTAGAAATTTCCAATCCTGGCTCAGTGATGGGGGGGGGGGGGGGGTCTGTTATGATTTTTTTTTTTTTTTATTAAGCCCACACCCGGGTGGCTTGAAATTTCCAATCCTGGCTCAATGATGGGGGTGGGGTCTGTTATGATTTTTTTTTTTTTTTTTTTTTATAAAGCCCACACCCGGGGTGGCTAGAAATTTCCAATCCTGGCTCAGTGATGGGGGGGGGTCTGTTATGATTTTTTTATTTTTTTATTTTTTTATTTTATTATTTTTTGTATAAAGCCCACACCCGGGGTGGCTAGAAAGTTCCAATCCTGGCTCAATGATTGGGGGGGGGGGTCTGTTGTGATTTTTTTTTATTTTTTATAAAGCCCACACCCGGGGTGGCTAGACATTTCCAATCCTGGCTCAGTGATGGGGGTGGGGTCTGTTATGAATTTTTTTTTTTTTTTTTTTTTTTTATAAAGCCCACACCCGGGGTGGCTAGAAATTTCCAATCCTGGCTCAGTGATGGGGGGGGGGTCTGTTATGATTTTTTTTTTTTTTTTTATAAAGCCCACACACGGGTGGCTAGAAATTTCCAATCCTGGCTCAGTGATGTGGGGGGTCTGTATTGATTTTTTTTTTTTTTTTTTATTATTTTTATTTATTATTTTTTTTTTTTATAAAGCCCACACCCGGGGTGGCTAGAAATTTCCAATCCTAGCTCAGTGATGGGTGGGGGTCTGTTATGATTTTTTTTTATTTTTATTTATTTATTTTTTATTATTATTTTTTTTTATTAAGCCCACATCCGGGTTGGCTAGAAATTTCCAATCCTGGCTCAGTAATGGGGGGGGGGGGTCTGTTATGATTTTTTTTATTTTTTTATTTATTTTTTTTATTTATTTTTTTTTTGTATAAAGCCCACACCCGTGGTGGCTAGAAATTTCCAATCCTACCTCAGTGATGGGGGGGGGGGGGGGTCTGTTGTGATTTTTTTTAGTTGCATTTTTTTTTATAAAGCCCACCCCTGGGGTGGATAGAAATTTCCAATCCTGGCTCTGTGATGGGGGGGGGTCTGTTATGATTTATTTTTTATTTATTTTTTTATCAAGCCCACACCCGGGGTGGCTAGACATTTCCAATCCTGGCTCAGTAATGTGGGGGTCTGTTATGAATTTTTATTTTTTATTTTTTTTTTTATAAAGCCCACACCCGGGTGGCTAGAAATTTCCAATCCTGGCTCAATGATGGGGGTGGGGTCTGTTATGATTTTTTTTTTTTTTTTTTTTTATAAAGCCCACACCCGGGTGGCTAGAAATTTCCAATCCTGGCTCAATGATGGGGGTGGGGTCTGTTATGATTTTTTTTTTTTTTTTTTTTATAAAGCCCACACCCGGGTGGCTAGAAATTTCCAATCCTGGCTCAGTGATGGGGGGGGTCTGTTATGATTTTTTTTTTTTTTTTTTTAAATATATATATATTTTTTTTTATAAAGCCCACACCCGGGGTGGCTAGAAATTTCCAATCCTGCCTCAGTGAGGGGGGGGGGGGGGGGTCTGTTGTGATTTTTATTATTTTTTTATTTTTTTATAAAGCCCACCCCCGGGTCGGCTAGAAATTTCCAATCCTTGAACTGTGATGGGGGGGGGGGGGTCTGTTATGATTTTTTATTATTATTTTATTTTAATAAAGCCCACACCCGGGGTTGCTAGACATTTCCAATCCTGGCTCAGTGATGGGGGGGGGGGGGGGTCTGTTATGATTTTTTTTTTTTTTTTTTTATAAAGCCCACACCCGGGTGGCTAGAAATTTCCAATCCTGGCTCAGAGATGGGGGTGGGGTCTGTTATGATTTTTTTTTTTTTTTTTATAAAGCCCACACCCGGGGTGGCTAGAAATTTCCAATCCTGGCTCCGTGATGGGTGGGGGTCTGTTATGAATTTTTATTTTTTTATTTTTTATTTTTTTTTATTTTATTATTTTTTCTATAAAGCCCACACCCGGGGTGGCTAGAAATTTCCAATCCTGCCTCAGTGATGGGGGGGGGGGGATCTGTTGTGATTTTTTTATTTTTATTTTTTTTTTATAAAGCCCACCCCCGGGGTGGCGAGAAATTTCCAATCCTGGCTCTGTGATGGGGGGGGGGGGGGGGTCTGTTATGATTTTTATTTTTTTTATTTTTTTTATCAAGCCCACACCCGGGGTGGCTAGAAATTTCCAATCCTGGCTCAGTGATGGGGGTGGGGGGGGGTCTGCTATGATTTTTTTTTTTTTTTTTTTATAAAGCCCACACCCGGGGTGGCTAGAAAGTTCCAATCCTGGCTCAGTGATGGGGGGGGGTCTGTTGTGATTTTTTTTTATTGATTTTTTTTTTATAAAGCCCACACCCGGGGTGGCTAGAAATTTCCAATCCTGATTCAGTGATGGTGGGGGATTTGTTATGATTTTTTTTTTTCTTTATAAAGCCCACACCCGGGGTGGCTAGAAAGTTCCAATCCTGGCTCAGTGATGGGGGGGGGTCTGTTGTGATTTTTTTTTATTGATTTTTTTTTTATAAAGCCCACACCCGGGGTGGCTAGAAATTTCCAATCCTGGCTCAGTAATGGGTGGGGGTCTGTTATGAATTTTTATTTTTTTATTTTATTTTATTATTTTTTTTTTTTCTTATTACTAAGCCCACACCCAGGGTGGCTAGAAATTTCCAACACTTGCTCAGTAATGGGGGGGTCTTTTATGAATTTTTATTTATTTATTATTTTTTTATTTTTATAAAGCCCACACCCGGGGTGGCAAAAAATTTCCAATCCTGGCTCAGTGATGGGGGGGGGTTCTGTTATGATTTTTTTTTTATTTTTTTTTATAAAGCCCACACCCGGGGTGGCTAGAAATTTCCAATCCTGGCTCAGTGATGGGGGGGGGGGGGGGGGGGGGTCTGTTGTGATTTTTTTTTTTTTTTTTTTTTTTCATAAAGCCCACCCCCGGGGTGGCTAGAAATTTCCAATCCTGGCTCAGTGATGGGGGGGGGTCTGTTGTGATTTTTTTTTTTTGTTTTTTTTATAAAGCCCACCCCCCGGGGTGGCTAGAAATTTCCAATCCTGGCTCTTTGATGGGGGTGGGGTCTGTTATGATTTTTAAATTTTTAATTTTTTTTTTATAAAGCCCACACCTGGGGTGGCTAGAAATTTCCAAATCTGGCTCAGTGATGGGGGTGGGGTATGTTATGATTTTTTATTTTTTATTTTTTTTTATAAAGCCCACACCCGGGGTGGCTAGAAATTTCCAATCCTGGCTCAGTGATGGGGGGGGGGGTCTGTTATGATTTTTTTTTTTTTTTTTTTATGAAGCCCACACCCGGGTGGCTAGAAATTTCCAATCCAGGCTCAGTGATGGGGGTGGGTTCTGTTATGATTTTTTTTTATTTTTTTTATAAAGCCCACACCCGGGGTGGCTAGAAATTTCCAATCCTGCCTCAGTGATGGGGGGGGGGTCTGTTATGATTTTTTAAATAATTTTATTATTTTTTTTATAAAGCCCACACCCGGGGTGGCTAGAAATTTCCAATCCTGCCTCAGTGATGGGGGGGGTCTGTTATGATTTTTTTTTTTTTAATTTTTTTATAAAGCCCACCCCCAGGGTGGCTAGAAATTTCCAATCCTGGCTCTGTGATGGGGGGGGGGGTCTGTTATGATTTTTTATTATTATTTTATTTTAATAAAGCCCACCCCCGGGGTGGCTAGAAATTTCCAATCCTGGCTCAGTGATGGGGGGGGGGGGTCTGTTATGATTTTTTTAAACATTTTTTAAATCATTTTATTATTTTTTTGTATAAAGCCCACACCCGGGGTGGCTAGAAAGTTCCAATCCTGCCTCAGTGATGGGTGGGGTTCTGTTATGATTTTTAAAAAAAATTTTTAAATAATTTTATTATTTTTTTATAAAGCCCACACCCGGGGTGGCTAGACATTTCCAATCCTGGCTCAGTAATGGGGGGGGTCTGTTATGAATTTGTTTTTTTTATTATTTTTTTATAAAGCCCACCCCCGGGGTGGCTAGAAATTTCCAATCCTGGCTCAGTGATGGGGGGGGGGGGTCTGTTATGAATTTGTTTTTTTTATTATTTTTTTATAAAGCCCACCCCCGGGGTGGCTAGAAATTTCCAATCCTGGCTCAGTGATGGGGGGGTGGGGTCTGTTATGATTTTTTTTTTTTTTTTTTTTTAAAGCCCACCCCCGGGGTGGCTAGAAATTTCCAATCCTGGCTCAGTGATGGGGGGGGGGTCTGTTATGATTTTTTTTATTTTTTTTTTAATATAATTTTATTATTTTTTTTATAAAGCCCACACCCGGGGTGGCTAGAAATTTCCAATCCTGCCTCAGTGATGGGGGGGGGGTCTGTTATGATTTTTTATTTTTTTTATTTTTTTATAAAGCCCACCCCCGGGGTGGCTAGAAATTTCCAATCCTGGCTCAGTGATGGGGGGGGGGGGTCTGTTATGATTTTTCTTTTTTTTTTTTATAAAGCCCACCCCCGAGGTGGCTAGAAATTTCCAATCCTGGCTCAGTGATGGGGGGGGGGGGTCTGTTATGATTTTTTTTTTTTTTTTTTTATAAAGCCCACACCCGGGTGGCTAGAAATTTCCAATCCTGGCTCAGTGATGGGGTTGGGGTCTGTTATGATTTTTTGTTTTTTTTTGTTTTATAAAGCCCACACCCGGGGTGGCTAGAAATTTCAAATCCTGGCTCAGTGATGGGGGTGGGGTCTGTTATGATTTTTGTTTTTTTTGTTTTTTATAAAGCCCACACCCAGGGTGGCTAGAAATTTCCAATCCTGGCTCAGTGATGGGTGGGGGTCTGTTATGATTTTTTTATTTTTTTTTTTAAATAATTTTTTTTTTTTTTTTTATAAAGCCCACACCCGGGGTGGCTAGAAATTTCCAATCCTGTCTCAGTGATGGGGGGGGGGGGGGTCTGTTGTGATTTTATTTATTTTTTATTTTTTTATAGAGCCCACCCCCAGGTTGGCTAGAAATTTCCAATCCTGGCTCTGTGATGGGGGGGGGGGGGGGGGGTCTGTTATGATTTTTTATTATTTTATTTTTTTTATCAAGCCCACACCCGGGGTGGCTAGACATTTCCAATCCTGGCTCAGTAATGGGGGGGGGTCTGTTATGAATTTGTTTTTTTTATTATTTTTTTATAAAGCCCACCCCCGGGGTGGCTAGAAATTTCCAATCCTGGCTCAGTGATGGGGGGGGGGGGGTCTGTTGTGATTTTTTTTTATTTTGTTTTTTTTTATAAAGCCCACCCCCGGGGTGGCTAGAAATTTCCAATCCTGACTCTGTGATGGGGGTGGGGTCTGTTATGATTTTTTAATTTTTTATATTTGTTTATAAAGCCCACCCCCGGGGTGGCTAGAAATTTCCAATCCTGACTCTGTGATGGGGGTGGGGTCTGTTATGATTTTTAATTTTTTTATATTTGTTTATAAAGCCCACACCCGGGGTGGCTAGAAATTTCCAAGCCTGCCTCAGTGATGGGGGGGGGGGTCTGTTGTGATTTTTTTTATTTTTTTTTTTTATAAATCCCACCCCCGGGGTGGCTAGAAATTTCCAATCCTGGCTCTGTGATGGGGGGGGGGGGGGGGGGGGGGTCTGTTATGAGTTTTTATTATTATTTTTATCAAGCCCACACCAGGGGTGGCTAGTCATTTCCAATCCTGGCTCAGTAATGGGGGGGGTCTGTTATGAATTTGTTTTTTTTATTATTTTTTTATAAAGCCCACACCCGGGGTGGCTAGAAATTTCCAATCCTGGATCAGTGATTGGGGTTGGGGGGGTCTGTTATGATTTTTTTTTTTTTTTTTTTTTATAAAGCCCACACGGGGTGGCTAGAAAGTTCCAATCCTGGCTCAGTGATGGGGGGGGGGTCTGTTGTGATTTATTTTTATTTTTTTTATTTTTATAAAGCCCACACCCGGGGTGGCTAGAAATTTCCGATCTTGGCTCATTGATGGGGGTTGTGTATGTTATGATTTTTTATTTATTTTTTTTTTTTATAAAGCCCACCCCCGGGGTGGCTAGAAATTTCCAATCCTGGCTCTGTGATGGGGGGGGGGGGGGGGTCTGTTATGATTTTTTTTTTTTTTTTTTTTTTTTATCAAGCCCACACCCGGGGTGGCTAGACATTTCCAATCCTGGCTCAGTAATGGAGGGGGTCTGTTATGAATTTGTTTTTTTTATTATTTTTTTATAAAGCCCACACCCGGGGTGGCTTGAAATTTCCAATCCTGGCTCTGTGATGGGGGGGGTTGTCTGTTATGATTTTTTATTATTTTATTTTTTTTATCAAGCCCACACCCGGGGTGGCTAGACATTTCCAATCCTGGCTCAGTAATGGGGGGGGTCTGTTATGAATTTGTTTTTTTTATTATTTTTTTATGAAGCCCACCCCCGGGGTGGCTAGAAATTTCCAATCCTGGCTCAGTGATGGGGGTGGGGGGGGGGTCTGTTATGATTTTTTATTTTTTTTTTTTATAAAGCCTACACCCGGGGTGGCTAGAAAGTTCCAATCCTGGCTCAGTGATAGGGGGGGGGGGTC
The DNA here is from genome assembly GCA_036785325.1 of Urophycis tenuis. NCBI lineage: Eukaryota > Metazoa > Chordata > Actinopteri > Gadiformes > Phycidae > Urophycis > Urophycis tenuis. The sequence continues at coordinate 826,054 of JAXIVH010000089.1, forward strand.
TGTTGTGATTTTTTTTTTTTTTTTTTTTTTTATAAAGCCCACCCCCGGGGTGGCTAGAAATTTCCAATCCTGACTCTGTGATGGGGGTGGGGTCTGTTATGATTTTTTATTTTTTTATATTTGATTATAAAGCCCATACCCGGGTTGGCTAGAAATTTCCAATCCTGCCTCAGTGATGGGGGGGGGGGGGGGGTCTGTTATGATTTTTTTTTTTAATTTTTTTTTTTTTGATAAAGCCCACACCCGGGGTGGCTAGAAATTTCCAATCCTGGCTCAATGATGGGGGGGGCGGGGTCTTTTGTGATTTTTTTTTTTCTTTTTATAAAGCCAACACCCGGGGTGGCTAGAAATTCACAATCCTGGCTCAGTAATGGGGGGGGTCTGTTATGAATTTGTTTTTTTTATTATTTTTTTATAAAGCCCACCCCCGGGGTGGCTAGAAATTTCCAATCCTGGCTCAGTGATGGGGGGGGGGGGGGGGGGTCTGTTGTGATTTTTTATTTTTTTATATTTGTTTATAAAGCCCACACCTGGGGTGGCTAGAAATTTCCGATCCTGGCTCAGTGATGGGGGTTGGGTCTGTTATGATTTTTTATGTTTATTTTTTTTTATAAAGCCCACACCCGGGGTGGCTAGAAATTTCAAATCCTGGCTCAGTGATGGGGGTGGGGTCTGTTATGATTTTTTTTTTTTTTTTTTTATAAAGCCCACACCCGGGGTGGCTAGAAATTTCCGATCCTGGCTCAGTGATGGGGGTTGGGTCTGTTATGATTTTTTATTTTTATTTTTTTTTTATAAAGCCCACACCCGGGGTGGCTAGAAATTTCCAATCCTGGCTCAGTGTTGGGGGGGGGGGGGTCTGTTATGATTTTTTTTTTTTTTTTTTTTTATAAAGCCCATTCCCGGGTGGCTAGAAATTTCCAATCCTGGCTCAGTAATGGGGGGGGGGTCTCTTATGAATTTTTTTTTTTTTTTTTTTTATAAAGCCCACACCCGGGGTGGCTATAAATTTCCAATCCTGGCTCAGTAATGGGGGGGGGGGGGGGTCTGTTATGAATTTTTATGTTTTATTTTTTTTTTATAAAGCCCACACCGGGGGTGGCTAGAAATTTCCAATCATGGCTCAGTGATGGGGGTGGGGTCTGTTATGAATTTTTATTTATTTTTTATTTCTTTTTTATTAAGCCCACACCCGGGGTGGCTAGAAATTTCCAATACTTGCTCAGTAATGGGGGGGGGGGGGGGGGGTCTTTTATGATTTTTATTTTTTTTTTATTTTTTTTTTTTTTATAAAGCCCACACCCGAGTTGGCTAGAAATTTCCAATCCTGGCTGAGTAATGTGGGGGGGGGGGGGGGGTCTCTTATGATTATTATTATTATTATTTTTTTTTTTTATATAAAGCCCACACCTGGGGTGGCTAGAAATTTCCGATCCTGGCTCAGTAATGGGGGGGCTCTGTTATGATTTTTTTTTTTTCATTTTTTTTTTATAAAGCCCACACCCGGGGTGGCTAGAAATTTCCAATCCTGGCTCAGTGATGGGGGGGGGGGGTCTGTTATGATTTTTTTTTTTTTTTTTTTTATAAAGCCCACACCCGGGGTGGCTAGAAATTTCCAATCCTGGCTCAGTGATGGGTGGGGGTCTGTTATGAATTTTTATTTTTTTATTTTTTTTATCTTTTTATTTTATTATTTTTTGTATAAAGCCCACACCCTGGGTGGCTAGAAAGTTCCAATCCTGGCTCAGTGATTGGGGGGGGGGGGGGGTCTGTTGTGATTTTTTTTATTATTTTTTTTTTTTATAAAGCCCACACCCGGGGTGGCTAGAAATTTCCAATCCTGGCTCAGTGATGGGGGGGCGGGTCTGTTATGATTTTTTTTTTTTTTTTTATAAAGCCCACACCCGGGTGGCTAGAAATTTCAAATCCTGGCTCAGTGATGGGGGGGGGGGGGGGTCTGTTATGATTTTTTTTTTTTTTTTTTTTATAAAGCCCACACCCGGGGTGGCTAGAAAGTTCCAATCCTGGCTCAGTGATTGGGGGGGGGGGGGTCTGTTGTGATTTTTTTTTTTTTTTTTTTTTTTTTATAAAGCCCACACCCGGGGTGGGTAGACATTTCCAATCCTGGCTTAGTAATGGGGGGGGGGTCTGTTATGAATTTTTTTTCATTTTTATTTTTTTTTTAGAAAGCCCACAACCGGGGTGGCTAGAAATTTCCAATCCTGGCTCAGTAATGGGGGGGGGGGGGGGTCTGTTATGATTTTTTTTATTTTATTTATAAAAAAAAAAAAAAAAAAATTCTAGCCCACACCAGGGGTGGCTAGAAATTTCCTATTCTTGCTCAGTAATGGGGGGGGGGGGGGGTCTTTTATGAATTTTTATTTATTTATTATATTTTATTTTTATAAAGCCCACACCCGGGGTGGCTAGAAATTTCCAATCCTGGCTCAGTGATGGGGGGGGGGGTCTGTTATGATTTTTTTAATTTTTCTTTTAAATAATTTTATTATTTTTTTTATAAAGCCCACACCCGGGTGGCTAGAAATTTCCAATCCTGGCTCAGTGATGGGGGTGGGGTCTGTTATGATTTTTATTTTTTATTTTTATAAAGCCCACACCCGGGGTGGCTAGAAATTTCCAATCCTGGCTCAGTGATGGGGGGGGGGTCTGTTATGATTTTTAATTTTTTTTTTTATAAAGCCCACACCCAGGGTGGCTAGAAATTTTCAATCCTGGCTCAGTGATGGGGGGGGGTCTGTTATGATTTTTTTAATTTTTCTTTTAAATAATTTTATTATTTTTTTTATGAAGCCCACACCCGGGGTGGCTAGAAATTTCCAATCCTGGCTCAGTGATGGGGGTGGGGGGGGGTCTGTTATGATTTTTTTTTTTGTTTTTTTTATAAAGCCCACACCCGGGGTGGCAAGAAAGTTCCAATCCTGGCTCAGTGATGGGGGGGGGGGGGGTCTGTTGTGATTTTTTTTTTTTTTTTTTTTTTTGTAAAGCCCATCCCCGGGGTGGCTAGAAATTTCCAATCCTGACTCTGTGATGGGGGTAGGGTCTGTTATGATTTTTTATTTTTATTTTTTTTTTATAAAGCCCACACCCGGGTTGGCTAGAAATTTCCAATCCTGGCTCAGTAATGGGTGGGGGTCTGTTATGAATTTTTATTTTTTATTTTTTATTTTTTTATAAAGCCCACCCCCGGGTTGGCTAGAAATTTCCAATCCTGGCTCTGTGATGGGGGGGGGGGGGTATGTTATGATTTTTTTTAATTTTTTTTTTTATTACTAAGCCCACACCCAGGGTGGCTAGAAATTTCCAATACTTACTCAGTAATGGGGGGGGTCTTTTATGAATTTTTATTTATTTATTATTTTTTTATTTTTATAAAGCCCACACCCGGGGTGGCTAGAAATTTCCAATCCTGGCTCTGTGATGGGGGTGGGGTCTGTTATGATTTTTAATTTTTTTATTTTTTTTTTATAAAGCCCACACACGGGGTGGCTAGAAATTTCCAATCCTGGCTCAGTGATGGGGGTGGGGTCTGTTATGATTTTTTATTTTTATTTTAATTTTATAAAGCCCAGACCCGGGGTGGCTAGAAATTTCCAATCCTGGCTCAGTGATGGGGGGGGGGGGGGTCTGTTATGATTTTTTTTTTTTTTTTTTATAAAGCCCACACCCGGGTGGCTAGAAATTTCCAATCCTGGCTCAGTGATGGGGGTGGGGTCTGTTATGATTTTTTATTTTTTATTTTTTATAAAGCCCACACCCGGGTTGGCTAGAAATTTCCAATCCTGCCTCAGTGATGGGGGGGGGGTCTGTTGTGATTTTATTTTTTTTATTTTTTTTTTCTAAAGCCCACACCCGGGGTTGCAAGAAAGTTCCAATCCTGGCTCAGTGATGGGGTTGGGGTCTGTTATGATTTATTTTTTATTTTTTTATTTTTTTTTATTAAGCCCACACCCGGGGTGGCTAGAAATTTCCAATCCTGGCTCAGTGGTGGGGGTGGGGTCTGTTATGATTTTTTTTTTTTTTTTTATATAAAGCCCACACCCGGGGTGGCTAGAAATTTCCAATCCTGGCTCAGTGGTGGGGGTGGGGTCTTTTATGATTTTTTTTTTATTTATAATTTTTTTTTTTATAAAGCCCACACCCGGGGTGGCTAGAAATTTCCAATCCTGGCTCAGTGATGGGTGGGGGTCTGTTATGAATTTTTATTTTTTTATTTTTTTTATTTTTTTATTTTATTATTTTTTGTATAAAGCCCACACCCGGGGTGGCAAGAAATTTCCAATCCTGGCTCAGTGATGGGGGGGGGGGGGGGTCTGTTATGATTTTTTTTTTTTTTTTTATAAAGCCCACACACGGGTGGCTAGAAATTTCCAATCCTGGCTCAGTGATGGGGGTGGGGTGTGTTATGATTTTTTATTTGAAATTTTTTTTTATAAAGCCCAGACCCGGGGTGGCTAGAAATGTCCAATCCTGGCTCAGTAATTTGGGGGGTCTGTATTGATTTTTTTTTTTTTTTTTTTATTATTTTTATTTATTATTATTTTTTTTTATAAAGCCCACACCCGGGGTGGCTAGAAATTTCCAATCCTAGCTCAGTGATGGGTGGGGGTCTGTTATGATTTTTTTTTATTTTTATTTATTTATTTTTTATTATTTTTTTTTTTTATAAAGCCCACACCCGGGGTGGCTAGAAATTTCCAATCCTGGCTCAGTGATGGGGTGGGGTCTGTTATGATTTTTATTTTTTATTTTTTTTATTAAGCCCACATCCGGGTTGGCTAGAAATTTCCAATCCTGGCTCAGTAATGGGGGAGGGGGTCTGTTATGATTTTTTTTTTTTTTTTTTTTTTTTTTTTTATATTTTTTTTTTTTGTATAAAGCCCACACCCGTGGTGGCTAGAAATTTCCAATCCTACCTCAGTGATGGGGGGGGGGGGGGTCTGTTGTGATTTTTTTTAGTTGCATTTTTTTTTATAAAGCCCACCCCCGGGGTGGATAGAAATTTCCAATCCTGGCTCTGTGATGGGGGGGGGTCTGTTATGATTTATTTTTTATTTATTTTTTTTATCAAGCCCACACCCGGGGTGGCTAGACATTTACAATCCTGGCTCAGTAATGTGGGGGTCTGTTATGAATTTTTTTTTTTTCATTTTTTTTTTATAAAGCCCACACCCGGGGTGGCTAGAAATTTCCAATCCTGGCTCAGTGATGGGGGGGGGGGGGGTCTGTTATGATTTTTTTTTTTTTTTATTAAGCCCACACCCGGGTGGCTAGAAATTTCCAATCCTGGCTCAATGATGGGGGTGGGGTCTGTTATGATTTTTTTTTTTTTTTTTTTTATAAAGCCCACACCCGGGGTGGCTAGAAATTTCCAATCCTGGCTCAGTGATGGGGGGGGGTCTGTTATGATTTTTTTATTTTTTTATTTTTTTATTTTATTATTTTTTGTATAAAGCCCACACCCGGGGTGGCTAGAAAGTTCCAATCCTGGCTCAATGATTGGGGGGGGGGGTCTGTTGTGATTTTTTTTTATTTTTTATAAAGCCCACACCCGGGGTGGCTAGACATTTCCAATCCTGGCTCAGTGATGGGGGTGGGGTCTGTTATGAATTTTTTTTTTTTTTTTTTTTTTTTATAAAGCCCACACCCGGGGTGGCTAGAAATTTCCAATCCTGGCTCAGTGATGGGGGGGGGGGTCTGTTATGATTTTTTTTTTTTTTTTTATAAAGCCCACACACGGGTGGCTAGAAATTTCCAATCCTGGCTCAGTGATGTGGGGGGTCTGTATTGATTTTTTTTTTTTTTTTTTATTATTTTTATTTATTATTTTTTTTTTTTATAAAGCCCACACCCGGGGTGGCTAGAAATTTCCAATCCTAGCTCAGTGATGGGTGGGGGTCTGTTATGATTTTTTTTTATTTTTATTTATTTATTTTTTATTATTATTTTTTTTTATAAAGCCCACAACCGGGGTGGCTAGAAATTTCCAATCCTGGCTCAGTGATGGGGGTGGGGTCTGTTATGATTTTTATTTTTTATTTTTTTTATTAAGCCCACATCCGGGTTGGCTAGAAATTTCCAATCCTGGCTCAGTAATGGGGGGGGGGGTCTGTTATGATTTTTTTTTTTTTTTTATTTATTTTTTTTATTTTTTTTTTTTTTGTATAAAGCCCACACCCGTGGTGGCTAGAAATTTCCAATCCTACCTCAGTGATGGGGGGGGGGGGGGGTCTGTTGTGATTTTTTTTAGTTGCATTTTTTTTTATAAAGCCCACCCCCGGGGTGGATAGAATTTTCCAATCCTGGCTCTGTGATGGGGGGGGGTCTGTTATGATTTATTTTTTATTTATTTTTTTATCAAGCCCACACCCGGGGTGGCTAGACATTTCCAATCCTGGCTCAGTAATGTGGGGGTCTGTTATGAATTTTTATTTTTTATTTTTTTTTTTATAAAGCCCACACCCGGGTGGCTAGAAATTTCCAATCCTGGCTCAATGATGGGGGTGGGGTCTGTTATGATTTTTTTTTTTTTTTTTTTTATAAAGCCCACACCCGGGTGGCTAGAAATTTCCAATCCTGGCTCAATGATGGGGGTGGGGTCTGTTATGATTTTTTTTTTTTTTTTTTTTATAAAGCCCACACCCGGGGTGGCTAGAAATTTCCAATCCTGGCTCAGTGATGGGGGGGGGTCTGTTATGATTTTTTTTTTTTTTTTTTTAAATATATATATATTTTTTTTTATAAAGCCCACACCCGGGGTGGCTAGAAATTTCCAATCCTGCCTCAGTGAGGGGGGGGGGGGGGGGTCTGTTGTGATTTTTATTATTTTTTTATTTTTTTATAAAGCCCACCCCCGGGTCGGCTAGAAATTTCCAATCCTTGAACTGTGATGGGGGGGGGGGGTCTGTTATGATTTTTTATTATTATTTTATTTTAATAAAGCCCACACCCGGGGTTGCTAGACATTTCCAATCCTGGCTCAGTGATGGGGGGGGGGGGGGGGGTCTGTTATGATTTTTTTTTTTTTTTTTTTTATAAAGCCCACACCCGGGTGGCTAGAAATTTCCAATCCTGGCTCAGAGATGGGGGTGGGGTCTGTTATGATTTTTTTTTTTTTTTTTATAAAGCCCACACCCGGGGTGGCTAGAAATTTCCAATCCTGGCTCCGTGATGTGTGGGGGTCTGTTATGAATTTTTATTTTTTTATTTTTTATTTTTTTTTATTTTATTATTTTTTCTATAAAGCCCACACCCGGGGTGGCTAGAAATTTCCAATCCTGCCTCAGTGATGGGGGGGGGGGGATCTGTTGTGATTTTTTTATTTTTATTTTTTTTTTATAAAGCCCACCCCCGGGGTGGCGAGAAATTTCCAATCCTGGCTCTGTGATGGGGGGGGGGGGGGGTCTGTTATGATTTTTATTTTTTTTATTTTTTTTATCAAGCCCACACCCGGGGTGGCTAGAAATTTCCAATCCTGGCTCAGTGATGGGGGTGGGGGGGGGTCTGCTATGATTTTTTTTTTTTTTTTTTTATAAAGCCCACACCCGGGGTGGCTAGAAAGTTCCAATCCTGGCTCAGTGATGGGGGGGGGTCTGTTGTGATTTTTTTTTATTGATTTTTTTTTTATAAAGCCCACACCCGGGGTGGCTAGAAATTTCCAATCCTGATTCAGTGATGGTGGGGGATTTGTTATGATTTTTTTTTTTCTTTATAAAGCCCACACCCGGGGTGGCTAGAAATTTCCAATCCTGGCTCAGTAATGGGTGGGGGTCTGTTATGAATTTTTATTTTTTTATTTTATTTTATTTTATTTTTTTTTTCTTATTACTAAGCCCACACCCAGGGTGGCTAGAAATTTCCAACACTTGCTCAGTAATGGGGGGGTCTTTTATGAATTTTTATTTATTTATTATTTTTTTATTTTTATAAAGCCCACACCCGGGGTGGCAAAAAATTTCCAATCCTGGCTCAGTGATGGGGGGGGGGTTCTGTTATGATTTTTTTTTAATTTTTTTTTATAAAGCCCACACCCGGGGTGGCTAGAAATTTCCAATCCTGGCTCAGTGATGGGGGGGGGGGGGGGGGGTCTGTTGTGATTTTTTTTTTTTTTTTTTTTTTTCATAAAGCCCACCCCCGGGGTGGCTAGAAATTTCCAATCCTGGCTCTGTGATGGGGGGGGGGGGGGGGGGTCTGTTATGATTTTTTTTTTTTTTTTTTTTTTTATCAAGCCCACACCCGGGGTGGCTAGAAATTTCCAATCCTGGCTCTTTGATGGGGAAGGGGTCTGTTATGATTTTTAAATTTTTAATTTTTTTTTTATAAAGGCCACACCTGGGGTGGCTATAAATTTCCAATCCTGCCTCAGTGATGGGGTGGGTCTGTTATGATTTTTTTTTTATTTTTTTTTTTATAAAGCCCGCCCCCAGGGTGGCTAGAAATTTCCAATCCTGGCTCTGTGATGGGGGGGGGGGGGGGGGGGTCTGTTATGATTTTTTATTATTATTTTATTTTAATAAAGCCCACACCCGGGATGGCTAGACATTTCCAATCCTGGCTCAGTAATGGGGGGGGTCTGTTATGATTTTTTTTATTTTTTATTTTTTTTTATAAAGCCCACCCCCGGGGTGGCTAGAAATTTCCAATCCTGGCTCAGTTATGGGGGGGGGGGGGTCTGTTATGATTTTTTAATTTTTTTTTAAAATAATTTTTTTTTTTTTTTTTATAAAGCCCACACCCGGGGTGGCTAGAAAGTTCCAATCCTGCCTCAGTTATGGGGGGGGGGGGTCTTTTATGATTTTTTATTTATTTATTTTATTTTATTTTTTTATAAAGCCCACACCCGGGGTGGCTAGAAATTTCCAATCCTGGCTCAGTGATGGGGGGGGGGGTCTGTTATGATTTTTTTAATTTTTCTTTTAAATAATTTTATTATTTTTTTTATAAAGCCCACACCCGGGTGGCTAGAAATTTCCAATCCTGGCTCAGTGATGGGGGTGGGGTCTGTTATGATTTTTATTTTTTATTTTTATAAAGCCCACACCCGGGGTGGCTAGAAATTTCCAATCCTGGCTCAGTGATGGGGGGGGGTCTGTTATGATTTTTAATTTTTTTTTTTATAAAGCCCACACCCAGGGTGGCTAGAAATTTTCAATCCTGGCTCAGTGATGGGGGGGGGTCTGTTATGATTTTTTTAATTTTTCTTTTAAATAATTTTATTATTTTTTTTATGAAGCCCACACCCGGGGTGGCTAGAAATTTCCAATCCTGGCTCAGTGATGGGGGTGGGGGGGGGTCTGTTATGATTTTTTTTTTTGTTTTTTTTATAAAGCCCACACCCGGGGTGGCAAGAAAGTTCCAATCCTGGCTCAGTGATGGGGGGGGGGGGTCTGTTGTGATTTTTTTTTTTTTTTTTTTTTTTGTAAAGCCCATCCCCGGGGTGGCTAGAAATTTCCAATCCTGACTCTGTGATGGGGGTAGGGTCTGTTATGATTTTTTATTTTTATTTTTTTTTTATAAAGCCCACACCCGGGTTGGCTAGAAATTTCCAATCCTGGCTCAGTAATGGGTGGGGGTCTGTTATGAATTTTTATTTTTTATTTTTTATTTTTTTATAAAGCCCACCCCCGGGTTGGCTAGAAATTTCCAATCCTGGCTCTGTGATGGGGGGGGGGGGTCTGTTATGATTTTTTTTAATTTTTTTTTTTATTACTAAGCCCACACCCAGGGTGGCTAGAAATTTCCAATACTTACTCAGTAATGGGGGGGGTCTTTTATGAATTTTTATTTATTTATTATTTTTTTATTTTTATAAAGCCCACACCCGGGGTGGCTAGAAATTTCCAATCCTGGCTCTGTGATGGGGGTGGGGTCTGTTATGATTTTTAATTTTTTTATTTTTTTTTTATAAAGCCCACACACGGGGTGGCTAGAAATTTCCAATCCTGGCTCAGTGATGGGGGTGGGGTCTGTTATGATTTTTTATTTTTATTTTTATTTTATAAAGCCCAGACCCGGGGTGGCTAGAAATTTCCAATCCTGGCTCAGTGATGGGGGGGGGGGGGGTCTGTTATGATTTTTTTTTTTTTTTTTTATAAAGCCCACACCCGGGTGGCTAGAAATTTCCAATCCTGGCTCAGTGATGGGGGTGGGGTCTGTTATGATTTTTTATTTTTTATTTTTTATAAAGCCCACACCCGGGTTGGCTAGAAATTTCCAATCCTGCCTCAGTGATGGGGGGGGGGTCTGTTGTGATTTTTTTTTTTTTATTTTTTTTTTCTAAAGCCCACACCCGGGGTTGCAAGAAAGTTCCAATCCTGGCTCAGTGATGGGGTTGGGGTCTGTTATGATTTATTTTTTATTTTTTTATTTTTTTTTATTAAGCCCACACCCGGGGTGGCTAGAAATTTCCAATCCTGGCTCAGTGGTGGGGGTGGGGTCTGTTATGATTTTTTTTTTTTTTTTTATATAAAGCCCACACCCGGGGTGGCTAGAAATTTCCAATCCTGGCTCAGTGGTGGGGGTGGGGTCTTTTATGATTTTTTTTTTATTTATAATTTTTTTTTTTATAAAGCCCACACCCGGGGTGGCTAGAAATTTCCAATCCTGGCTCAGTGATGGGTGGGGGTCTGTTATGAATTTTTATTTTTTTATTTTTTTTATTTTTTTATTTTATTATTTTTTGTATAAAGCCCACACCCGGGGTGGCAAGAAATTTCCAATCCTGGCTCAGTGATGGGGGGGGGGGGGGTCTGTTATGATTTTTTTTTTTTTTTTTATAAAGCCCACACACGGGTGGCTAGAAATTTCCAATCCTGGCTCAGTGATGGGGGTGGGGTGTGTTATGATTTTTTATTTTAAATTTTTTTTTATAAAGCCCAGACCCGGGGTGGCTAGAAATGTCCAATCCTGGCTCAGTAATTTGGGGGGTCTGTATTGATTTTTTTTTTTTTTTTTTATTATTTTTATTTATTATTATTTTTTTTTATAAAGCCCACACCCGGGGTGGCTAGAAATTTCCAATCCTAGCTCAGTGATGGGTGGGGGTCTGTTATGATTTTTTTTTATTTTTATTTATTTATTTTTTATTATTTTTTTTTTTTATAAAGCCCACACCCGGGGTGGCTAGAAATTTCCAATCCTGGCTCAGTGATGGGGTGGGGTCTGTTATGATTTTTATTTTTTATTTTTTTTATTAAGCCCACATCCGGGTTGGCTAGAAATTTCCAATCCTGGCTCAGTAATGGGGGAGGGGGTCTGTTATGATTTTTTTTTTTTTTTTTTTTTTTTTTTTTTATATTTTTTTTTTTTGTATAAAGCCCACACCCGTGGTGGCTAGAAATTTCCAATCCTACCTCAGTGATGGGGGGGGGGGGGGGTCTGTTGTGATTTTTTTTAGTTGCATTTTTTTTTATAAAGCCCACCCCCGGGGTGGATAGAAATTTCCAATCCTGGCTCTGTGATGGGGGGGGGTCTGTTATGATTTATTTTTTATTTATTTTTTTTATCAAGCCCACACCCGGGGTGGCTAGACATTTACAATCCTGGCTCAGTAATGTGGGGGTCTGTTATGAATTTTTTTTTTTTCATTTTTTTTTTATAAAGCCCACACCCGGGGTGGCTAGAACTTTCCAATCCTGGCTCAGTGATGGGGGGGGGGGGGGTCTGTTATGATTTTTTTTTTTTTTTATTAAGCCCACACCCGGGTGGCTAGAAATTTCCAATCCTGGCTCAATGATGGGGGTGGGGTCTGTTATGATTTTTTTTTTTTTTTTTTTTATAAAGCCCACACCCGGGGTGGCTAGAAATTTCCAATCCTGGCTCAGTGATGGGGGGGGGTCTGTTATGATTTTTTTATTTTTTTATTTTTTTATTTTATTATTTTTTGTATAAAGCCCACACCCGGGGTGGCTAGAAAGTTCCAATCCTGGCTCAATGATTGGGGGGGGGGGTCTGTTGTGATTTTTTTTTATTTTTTATAAAGCCCACACCCGGGGTGGCTAGACATTTCCAATCCTGGCTCAGTGATGGGGGTGGGGTCTGTTATGAATTTTTTTTTTTTTTTTTTTTTTTTATAAAGCCCACACCCGGGGTGGCTAGAAATTTCCAATCCTGGCTCAGTGATGGGGGGGGGGGGTCTGTTATGATTTTTTTTTTTTTTTTTATAAAGCCCACACACGGGTGGCTAGAAATTTCCAATCCTGGCTCAGTGATGTGGGGGGTCTGTATTGATTTTTTTTTTTTTTTTTTATTATTTTTATTTATTATTTTTTTTTTTTATAAAGCCCACACCCGGGGTGGCTAGAAATTTCCAATCCTAGCTCAGTGATGGGTGGGGGTCTGTTATGATTTTTTTTTATTTTTATTTATTTATTTTTTATTATTATTTTTTTTTGTAAAGCCCACAACCGGGGTGGCTAGAAATTTCCAATCCTGGCTCAGTGATGGGGGTGGGGTCTGTTATGATTTTTATTTTTTATTTTTTTTATTAAGCCCACATCCGGGTTGGCTAGAAATTTCCAATCCTGGCTCAGTAATGGGGGGGGGGGTCTGTTATGATTTTTTTTTTTTTTTTATTTATTTTTTGTATTTTTTTTTTTTTTGTATAAAGCCCACACCCGTGGTGGCTAGAAATTTCCAATCCTACCTCAGTGATGGGGGGGGGGGGGGGTCTGTTGTGATTTTTTTTAGTTGCATTTTTTTTTATAAAGCCCACCCCCGGGGTGGATAGAAATTTCCAATCCTGGCTCTGTGATGGGGGGGGGTCTGTTATGATTTATTTTTTATTTATTTTTTTATCAAGCCCACACCCGGGGTGGCTAGACATTTCCAATCCTGGCTCAGTAATGTGGGGGTCTGTTATGAATTTTTATTTTATTTTTTTTTTTTTATAAAGCCCACACCCGGGTGGCTAGAAATTTCCAATCCTGGCTCAATGATGGGGGTGGGGTCTGTTATGATTTTTTTTTTTTTTTTTTTTATAAAGCCCACACCCGGGTGGCTAGAAATTTCCAATCCTGGCTCAATGATGGGGGTGGGGTCTGTTATGATTTTTTTTTTTTTTTTTTTTATAAAGCCCACACCCGGGGTGGCTAGAAATTTCCAATCCTGGCTCAGTGATGGGGGGGGGTCTGTTATGATTTTTTTTTTTTTTTTTTTAAATATATATATATTTTTTTTTATAAAGCCCACACCCGGGGTGGCTAGAAATTTCCAATCCTGCCTCAGTGAGGGGGGGGGGGGGGGTCTGTTGTGATTTTTATTATTTTTTTATTTTTTTATAAAGCCCACCCCCGGGTCGGCTAGAAATTTCCAATCCTTGAACTGTGATGGGGGGGGGGGGTCTGTTATGATTTTTTATTATTATTTTATTTTAATAAAGCCCACACCCGGGGTTGCTAGACATTTCCAATCCTGGCTCAGTGATGGGGGGGGGGGGGGGGGTCTGTTATGATTTTTTTTTTTTTTTTTTTATAAAGCCCACACCCGGGTGGCTAGAAATTTCCAATCCTGGCTCAGAGATGGGGGTGGGGTCTGTTATGATTTTTTTTTTTTTTTTTATAAAGCCCACACCCGGGGTGGCTAGAAATTTCCAATCCTGGCTCCGTGATGGGTGGGGGTCTGTTATGAATTTTTATTTTTTTATTTTTTATTTTTTTTTATTTTATTATTTTTTCTATAAAGCCCACACCCGGGGTGGCTAGAAATTTCCAATCCTGCCTCAGTGATGGGGGGGGGGGGATCTGTTGTGATTTTTTTATTTTTATTTTTTTTTTATAAAGCCCACCCCCGGGGTGGCGAGAAATTTCCAATCCTGGCTCTGTGATGGGGGGGGGGGGGGGGTCTGTTATGATTTTTATTTTTTTTATTTTTTTTATCAAGCCCACACCCGGGGTGGCTAGAAATTTCCAATCCTGGCTCAGTGATGGGGGTGGGGGGGGGTCTGCTATGATTTTTTTTTTTTTTTTTTTATAAAGCCCACACCCGGGGTGGCTAGAAAGTTCCAATCCTGGCTCAGTGATGGGGGGGGGTCTGTTGTGATTTTTTTTTATTGATTTTTTTTTTATAAAGCCCACACCCGGGGTGGCTAGAAATTTCCAATCCTGATTCAGTGATGGTGGGGGATTTGTTATGATTTTTTTTTTTCTTTATAAAGCCCACACCCGGGGTGGCTAGAAATTTCCAATCCTGGCTCAGTAATGGGTGGGGGTCTGTTATGAATTTTTATTTTTTTATTTTATTTTATTTTTTTTTTTTTTTCTTATTACTAAGCCCACACCCAGGGTGGCTAGAAATTTCCAACACTTGCTCAGTAATGGGGGGGTCTTTTATGAATTTTTATTTATTTATTATTTTTTTATTTTTATAAAGCCCACACCCGGGCTGGCAAAAAATTTCCAATCCTGGCTCAGTGATGGGGGGGGGGTTCTGTTATGATTTTTTTTTAATTTTTTTTTATAAAGCCCACACCCGGGGTGGCTAGAAATTTCCAATCCTGGCTCAGTGATGGGGGGGGGGGGGGGGGGGTCTGTTGTGATTTTTTTTTTTTTTTTTTTTTTTTCATAAAGCCCACCCCCGGGGTGGCTAGAAATTTCCAATCCTGGCTCTGTGATGGGGGGGGGGGGGGGGTCTGTTATGATTTTTATTTTTTTTATTTTTTTTATCAAGCCCACACCCGGGGTGGCTAGAAATTTCCAATCCTGGCTCTTTGATGGGGAAGGGGTCTGTTATGATTTTTAAATTTTTAATTTTTTTTTTATAAAGGCCACACCTGGGGTGGCTATAAATTTCCAATCCTGCCTCAGTGATGGGGTGGGTCTGTTATGATTTTTTTTTTTTTTTTTTTTTTATAAAGCCCGCCCCCAGGGTGGCTAGAAATTTCCAATCCTGGCTCTGTGATGGGGGGGGGGGGGGGGGTCTGTTATGATTTTTTATTATTATTTTATTTTAATAAAGCCCACCCCCGGGGTGGCTAGAAATTTCCAATCCTGGCTCAGTTATGGGGGGGGGGGGTCTGTTATGATTTTTTAATTTTTTTTTAAAATAATTTTATTATTTTTTTTTATAAAGCCCACACCCGGGGTGGCTAGAAAGTTCCAATCCTGCCTCAGTTATGGGGGGGGGGGGTCTTTTATGATTTTTTATTTATTTATTTTATTTTATTTTTTTATAAAGCCCACACCCGGGGTGGCTAGAAATTTCCAATCCTGCCTCAGTGAGGGGGGGGGGGGGGGGTCTGTTGTGATTTTTATTATTTTTTTATTTTTTTTATAAAGCCCACCCCTGGGGTGGCTAGAAATTTCCAATCCTGGAACTGTGATGGGGGGGGGGTCTGTTATGATTTTTTATTATTATTTTATTTTAATAAAGCCCACACCCGGGGTTGCTAGACATTTCCAATCCTGGCTCAGTGATGGGGGGGGGGGGTCTGTTATGATTTTTTTTTTTTTTTTTTATAAAGCCCACACCCGGGTGGCTAGAAATTTCCAATCCTGGCTCAGAGATGGGGGTGGGGTCTGTTATGATTTTTTTTTTTTTTTTATAAAGCCCACACCCGGGGTGGCTAGAAATTTCCAATCCTGGCTCAGTGATGGGGGGGGGGGGGGGGTCTGTTGTGATTTTTTTTTTTTTTTTTTTTTTTTATAAAGCCCACCCCCGGGGTGGCGAGAAATTTCCAATCCTGGCTCTGTGATGGGGGGGGGGGGGGTCTGTTATGATTTTTTTTTTTTTTTTTTTTTTTATCAAGCCCACACCCGGGGTGGCTAGAAAGTTCCAATCCTGGCTCAGTGATGGGGGGGGGGGTCTGTTGTGATTTTTTTTTATTGATTTTTTTTTTATAAAGCCCACACCCGGGGTGGCTAGAAATTTCCAATCCTGGCTCAATGATGGGGGGGGGGGTCTTTTGTGATTTGATTTATTTATTTATTTTTTTCTAAAGCCCACACCCGGGCTGGCTAGACATTTCCAATCCTGGCTCAGTAATGGGGGGGTCTGTTATGAATTTGTTTTTTTTATTATTTTTTTATAAAGCCCACCCCCGGGGTGGCTAGAAATTTCCAAACCTGGCTCAGTGATGGGGGTGGGGGGGGGTCTGTTATGATTTATTTTTTTATTTTTTTTTTTATAAAGCCCACACCCGGGGTGGCTAGAAAGTTCCAATCCTGGCTCAGTGATGGGGGGGGGGTGTGTTATGATTTTTTTTTTTTTTTTTTTTTATAAAGCCCAGACCCGGGGTGGCTAGAAATTTCCAATCCTGATTCAGTGATGGTGGGGGATTTGTTATGATTTTTTTTTTTTTCTTTATAAAGCCCACCCCCGGGGTGGCTAGAAATTTCCAATCCTGGCTCTGTGATGGGGGGGGGGGGGGTCTGTTATGATTTTTTTTTTTTTTTTTTATAAAGCCCACACCCGGGTGGCTAGAAATTTCCAATCCTGGCTCAGTGATGGGGGTGGGGTCTGTTATGATTTTTTATTTTTTATTTTTTATAAAGCCCACACCCGGGTTGGCTAGAAATTTCCAATCCTGCCTCAGTGATGGGGGGGGGGTCTGTTGTGATTTTATTTTTTTTATTTTTTTTTTCTAAAGCCCACACCCGGGGTTGCAAGAAAGTTCCAATCCTGGCTCAGTGATGGGGTTGGGGTCTGTTATGATTTATTTTTTATTTTTTTATTTTTTTTTATTAAGCCCACACCCGGGGTGGCTAGAAATTTCCAATCCTGGCTCAGTGGTGGGGGTGGGGTCTGTTATGATTTTTTTTTTTTTTTTTTATATAAAGCCCACACCCGGGGTGGCTAGAAATTTCCAATCCTGGCTCAGTGGTGGGGGTGGGGTCTTTTATGATTTTTTTTTTATTTATAATTTTTTTTTTTATAAAGCCCACACCCGGGGTGGCTAGAAATTTCCAATCCTGGCTCAGTGATGGGTGGGGGTCTGTTATGAATTTTTATTTTTTTATTTTTTTTATTTTTTTATTTTATTATTTTTTGTATAAAGCCCACACCCGGGGTGGCAAGAAATTTCCAATCCTGGCTCAGTGATGGGGGGGGGGGGGGGGTCTGTTATGATTTTTTTTTTTTTTTTTATAAAGCCCACACACGGGTGGCTAGAAATTTCCAATCCTGGCTCAGTGATGGGGGTGGGGTGTGTTATGATTTTTTATTTGAAATTTTTTTTTATAAAGCCCAGACCCGGGGTGGCTAGAAATGTCCAATCCTGGCTCAGTAATTTGGGGGGTCTGTATTGATTTTTTTTTTTTTTTTTTATTATTTTTATTTATTATTATTTTTTTTTATAAAGCCCACACCCGGGGTGGCTAGAAATTTCCAATCCTAGCTCAGTGATGGGTGGGGGTCTGTTATGATTTTTTTTTATTTTTATTTATTTATTTTTTATTATTTTTTTTTTTTATAAAGCCCACACCCGGGGTGGCTAGAAATTTCCAATCCTGGCTCAGTGATGGGGTGGGGTCTGTTATGATTTTTATTTTTTATTTTTTTTATTAAGCCCACATCCGGGTTGGCTAGAAATTTCCAATCCTGGCTCAGTAATGGGGGAGGGGGTCTGTTATGATTTTTTTTTTTTTTTTTTTTTTTTTTTTTTATATTTTTTTTTTTTGTATAAAGCCCACACCCGTGGTGGCTAGAAATTTCCAATCCTACCTCAGTGATGGGGGGGGGGGGGGTCTGTTGTGATTTTTTTTAGTTGCATTTTTTTTTATAAAGCCCACCCCCGGGGTGGATAGAAATTTCCAATCCTGGCTCTGTGATGGGGGGGGGTCTGTTATGATTTATTTTTTATTTATTTTTTTTATCAAGCCCACACCCGGGGTGGCTAGACATTTACAATCCTGGCTCAGTAATGTGGGGGTCTGTTATGAATTTTTTTTTTTTCATTTTTTTTTTATAAAGCCCACACCCGGGGTGGCTAGAAATTTCCAATCCTGGCTCAGTGATGGGGGGGGGGGGGGTCTGTTATGATTTTTTTTTTTTTTTATTAAGCCCACACCCGGGTGGCTAGAAATTTCCAATCCTGGCTCAATGATGGGGGTGGGGTCTGTTATGATTTTTTTTTTTTTTTTTTTTTATAAAGCCCACACCCGGGGTGGCTAGAAATTTCCAATCCTGGCTCAGTGATGGGGGGGGGTCTGTTATGATTTTTTTATTTTTTTATTTTTTTATTTTATTATTTTTTGTATAAAGCCCACACCCGGGGTGGCTAGAAAGTTCCAATCCTGGCTCAATGATTGGGGGGGGGGGTCTGTTGTGATTTTTT
The DNA here is from genome assembly GCA_036785325.1 of Urophycis tenuis. NCBI lineage: Eukaryota > Metazoa > Chordata > Actinopteri > Gadiformes > Phycidae > Urophycis > Urophycis tenuis. The sequence continues at coordinate 844,340 of JAXIVH010000089.1, forward strand.
TTTATTTTTTATAAAGCCCACACCCGGGGTGGCTAGACATTTCCAATCCTGGCTCAGTGATGGGGGTGGGGTCTGTTATGAATTTTTTTTTTTTTTTTTTTTTTTTTATAAAGCCCACACCCGGGGTGGCTAGAAATTTCCAATCCTGGCTCAGTGATGGGGGGGGGGGTCTGTTATGATTTTTTTTTTTTTTTTTATAAAGCCCACACACGGGTGGCTAGAAATTTCCAATCCTGGCTCAGTGATGTGGGGGGTCTGTATTGATTTTTTTTTTTTTTTTTTATTAAGCCCACATCCGGGTTGGCTAGAAATTTCCAATCCTGGCTCAGTAATGGGGGGGGGGGTCTGTTATGATTTTTTTTTATTTTTTATTTATTTTTTTTATTTTTTTTTTTTTTGTATAAAGCCCACACCCGTGGTGGCTAGAAATTTCCAATCCTACCTCAGTGATGGGGGGGGGGGGGGGTCTGTTGTGATTTTTTTTAGTTGCATTTTTTTTTATAAAGCCCACCCCCGGGGTGGATAGAAATTTCCAATCCTGGCTCTGTGATGGGGGGGGGTCTGTTATGATTTATTTTTTATTTATTTTTTTATCAAGCCCACACCCGGGGTGGCTAGACATTTCCAATCCTGGCTCAGTAATGTGGGGGTCTGTTATGAATTTTTATTTTTTATTTTTTTTTTTATAAAGCCCACACCCGGGTGGCTAGAAATTTCCAATCCTGGCTCAATGATGGGGGTGGGGTCTGTTATGATTTTTTTTTTTTTTTTTTTTATAAAGCCCACACCCGGGTGGCTAGAAATTTCCAATCCTGGCTCAATGATGGGGGTGGGGTCTGTTATGATTTTTTTTTTTTTTTTTTTTATAAAGCCCACACCCGGGGTGGCTAGAAATTTCCAATCCTGGCTCAGTGATGGGGGGGGTCTGTTATGATTTTTTTTTTTTTTTTTTTAAATATATATATATTTTTTTTTATAAAGCCCACACCCGGGGTGGCTAGAAATTTCCAATCCTGCCTCAGTGAGGGGGGGGGGGGGGGTCTGTTGTGATTTTTATTATTTTTTTATTTTTTTATAAAGCCCACCCCCGGGTCGGCTAGAAATTTCCAATCCTTGAACTGTGATGGGGGGGGGGGGGTCTGTTATGATTTTTTATTATTATTTTATTTTAATAAAGCCCACACCCGGGGTTGCTAGACATTTCCAATCCTGGCTCAGTGATGGGGGGGGGGGGGGGGGTCTGTTATGATTTTTTTTTTTTTTTTTTTATAAAGCCCACACCCGGGTGGCTAGAAATTTCCAATCCTGGCTCAGAGATGGGGGTGGGGTCTGTTATGATTTTTTTTTTTTTTTTTTATAAAGCCCACACCCGGGGTGGCTAGAAATTTCCAATCCTGGCTCCGTGATGTGTGGGGGTCTGTTATGAATTTTTATTTTTTTATTTTTTATTTTTTTTTATTTTATTATTTTTTCTATAAAGCCCACACCCGGGGTGGCTAGAAATTTCCAATCCTGCCTCAGTGATGGGGGGGGGGGGATCTGTTGTGATTTTTTTATTTTTATTTTTTTTTTATAAAGCCCACCCCCGGGGTGGCGAGAAATTTCCAATCCTGGCTCTGTGATGGGGGGGGGGGGGGGTCTGTTATGATTTTTATTTTTTTTATTTTTTTTATCAAGCCCACACCCGGGGTGGCTAGAAATTTCCAATCCTGGCTCAGTGATGGGGGTGGGGGGGGGTCTGCTATGATTTTTTTTTTTTTTTTTTTATAAAGCCCACACCCGGGGTGGCTAGAAAGTTCCAATCCTGGCTCAGTGATGGGGGGGGGTCTGTTGTGATTTTTTTTTATTGATTTTTTTTTTATAAAGCCCACACCCGGGGTGGCTAGAAATTTCCAATCCTGATTCAGTGATGGTGGGGGATTTGTTATGATTTTTTTTTTTCTTTATAAAGCCCACACCCGGGGTGGCTAGAAATTTCCAATCCTGGCTCAGTAATGGGTGGGGGTCTGTTATGAATTTTTATTTTTTTATTTTATTTTATTTTATTTTTTTTTTCTTATTACTAAGCCCACACCCAGGGTGGCTAGAAATTTCCAACACTTGCTCAGTAATGGGGGGGTCTTTTATGAATTTTTATTTATTTATTATTTTTTTATTTTTATAAAGCCCACACCCGGGGTGGCAAAAAATTTCCAATCCTGGCTCAGTGATGGGGGGGGGGTTCTGTTATGATTTTTTTTTAATTTTTTTTTATAAAGCCCACACCCGGGGTGGCTAGAAATTTCCAATCCTGGCTCAGTGATGGGGGGGGGGGGGGGGGGGTCTGTTGTGATTTTTTTTTTTTTTTTTTTTTTTCATAAAGCCCACCCCCGGGGTGGCTAGAAATTTCCAATCCTGGCTCTGTGATGGGGGGGGGGGGGGGGGGTCTGTTATGATTTTTTTTTTTTTTTTTTTTTTTATCAAGCCCACACCCGGGGTGGCTAGAAATTTCCAATCCTGGCTCTTTGATGGGGAAGGGGTCTGTTATGATTTTTAAATTTTTAATTTTTTTTTTATAAAGGCCACACCTGGGGTGGCTATAAATTTCCAATCCTGCCTCAGTGATGGGGTGGGTCTGTTATGATTTTTTTTTTTTTTTTTTTTTATAAAGCCCGCCCCCAGGGTGGCTAGAAATTTCCAATCCTGGCTCTGTGATGGGGGGGGGGGGGGGGGGGTCTGTTATGATTTTTTATTATTATTTTATTTTAATAAAGCCCACACCCGGGATGGCTAGACATTTCCATCCTGGCTCAGTAATGGGGGGGGTCTGTTATGATTTTTTTTATTTTTTATTTTTTTTTATAAAGCCCACCCCCGGGGTGGCTAGAAATTTCCAATCCTGGCTCAGTTATGGGGGGGGGGGGGTCTGTTATGATTTTTTAATTTTTTTTTAAATAATTTTTTTTTTTTTTTTTATAAAGCCCACACCCGGGGTGGCTAGAAAGTTCCAATCCTGCCTCAGTTATGGGGGGGGGGTCTTTTATGATTTTTTATTTATTTTATTTTATTTTATTTTTTTATAAAGCCCACACCCGGGGTGGCTAGAAATTTCCAATCCTGGCTCAGTGATGGGGGGGGGGGTCTGTTATGATTTTTTTAATTTTTCTTTTAAATAATTTTATTATTTTTTTTATAAAGCCCACACCCGGGTGGCTAGAAATTTCCAATCCTGGCTCAGTGATGGGGGTGGGGTCTGTTATGATTTTTATTTTTTATTTTTATAAAGCCCACACCCGGGGTGGCTAGAAATTTCCAATCCTGGCTCAGTGATGGGGGGGGGTCTGTTATGATTTTTAATTTTTTTTTTTATAAAGCCCACACCCAGGGTGGCTAGAAATTTTCAATCCTGGCTCAGTGATGGGGGGGGGGTCTGTTATGATTTTTTTAATTTTTCTTTTAAATAATTTTATTATTTTTTTTATGAAGCCCACACCCGGGGTGGCTAGAAATTTCCAATCCTGGCTCAGTGATGGGGGTGGGGGGGGGTCTGTTATGATTTTTTTTTTTGTTTTTTTATAAAGCCCACACCCGGGGTGGCAAGAAAGTTCCAATCCTGGCTCAGTGATGGGGGGGGGGGGGGTCCTGTTGTGATTTTTTTTTTTTTTTTTTTTTTTGTAAAGCCCATCCCCGGGGTGGCTAGAAATTTCCAATCCTGACTCTGTGATGGGGGTAGGGTCTGTTATGATTTTTTATTTTTATTTTTTTTTTATAAAGCCCACACCCGGGTTGGCTAGAAATTTCCAATCCTGGCTCAGTAATGGGTGGGGTCTGTTATGAATTTTTATTTTTTATTTTTTATTTTTTTATAAAGCCCACCCCCGGGTTGGCTAGAAATTTCCAATCCTGGCTCTGTGATGGGGGGGGGGGGTCTGTTATGATTTTTTTAATTTTTTTTTTTATTACTAAGCCCACACCCAGGGTGGCTAGAAATTTCCAATACTTACTCAGTAATGGGGGGGGTCTTTTATGAATTTTTATTTATTTATTATTTTTTTATTTTTATAAAGCCCACACCCGGGGTGGCTAGAAATTTCCAATCCTGGCTCTGTGTGATGGGGGTGGGGTCTGTTATGATTTTTAATTTTTTTATTTTTTTTTTATAAAGCCCACACACGGGGTGGCTAGAAATTTCCAATCCTGGCTCAGTGATGGGGGTGGGGTCTGTTATGATTTTTTATTTTTATTTTTATTTTATAAAGCCCAGACCCGGGGTGGCTAGAAATTTCAATCCTGGCTCAGTGATGGGGGGGGGGGGGGGTCTGTTATGATTTTTTTTTTTTTTTTTTTATAAAGCCCACACCCGGGTGGCTAGAAATTTCCAATCCTGGCTCAGTGATGGGGGTGGGGTCTGTTATGATTTTTTATTTTTTATTTTTTATAAAGCCCACACCCGGGTTGGCTAGAAATTTCCAATCCTGCCTCAGTGATGGGGGGGGGGGTCTGTTGTGATTTTTTTTTTTTTATTTTTTTTTCTAAAGCCCACACCCGGGGTTGCAAGAAAGTTCCAATCCTGGCTCAGTGATGGGGTTGGGGTCTGTTATGATTTATTTTTTATTTTTTTATTTTTTTTATTAAGCCCACACCCGGGGTGGCTAGAAATTTCCAATCCTGGCTCAGTGGTGGGGGGTGGGTCTGTTATGATTTTTTTTTTTTTTTTTTATATAAAGCCCACACCCGGGGGTGGCTAGAAATTTCCAATCCTGGCTCAGTGGTGGGGGTGGGGTCTTTTATGATTTTTTTTTATTTATAATTTTTTTTTTTATAAAGCCCACACCCGGGGTGGCTAGAAATTTCCAATCCTGGCTCAGTGATGGGTGGGGGTCTGTTATGAATTTTTATTTTTTTATTTTTTTTATTTTTTTATTTTATTATTTTTTGTATAAAGCCCACACCCGGGGTGGCAAGAAATTTCCAATCCTGGCTCAGTGATGGGGGGGGGGGGGGTCTGTTATGATTTTTTTTTTTTTTTTTATAAAGCCCACACACGGGTGGCTAGAAATTTCCAATCCTGCTCAGTGATGGGGGTGGGGTGTGTGTTATGATTTTTTATTTTAAATTTTTTTTTATAAAGCCCAGACCGGGGTGGCTAGAAATGTCCAATCCTGGCTCAGTAATTTGGGGGGTCTGTATTGATTTTTTTTTTTTTTTTTTATTATTTTTATTTATTATTATTTTTTTTATAAAGCCCACACCCGGGGTGGCTAGAAATTTCCAATCCTAGCTCAGTGATGGGTGGGGGTCTGTTATGATTTTTTTTATTTTTATTTATTTATTTTTATTATATTTTTTTTTTTTATAAAGCCCACACCCGGGGTGGCTAGAAATTTCCAATCCTGGCTCAGTGATGGGGTGGGGTCTGTTATGATTTTTATTTTTTATTTTTTTTATTAAGCCCACATCCGGGTGGCTAGAAATTTCCAATCCTGGCTCAGTAATGGGGGAGGGGGTCTGTTATGATTTTTTTTTTTTTTTTTTTTTTTTTTTTATATTTTTTTTTTTTGTATAAAGCCCACACCCGTGGTGGCTAGAAATTTCCAATCCTACCTCAGTGATGGGGGGGGGGGGGGGGTCTGTTGTGATTTTTTTTAGTTGCATTTTTTTTTATAAAGCCCACCCCCGGGGTGGATAGAAATTTCCAATCCTGGCTCTGTGATGGGGGGGGGTCTGTTATGATTTATTTTTTATTTATTTTTTTTATCAAGCCCACACCCGGGGTGGCTAGACATTTACAATCCTGGCTCAGTAATGTGGGGGTCTGTTATGAATTTTTTTTTTTTTCATTTTTTTTTTATAAAGCCCACACCCGGGGTGGCTAGAAATTTCCAATCCTGGCTCAGTGATGGGGGGGGGGGGGTCTGTTATGATTTTTTTTTTTTTTTATTAAGCCCACACCCGGGTGGCTAGAAATTTCCAATCCTGGCTCAATGATGGGGGTGGGGTCTGTTATGATTTTTTTTTTTTTTTTTTTATAAAGCCCACACCCGGGGTGGCTAGAAATTTCCAATCCTGGCTCAGTGATGGGGGGGGGTCTGTTATGATTTTTTATTTTTTTATTTTTTTATTTTATTATTTTTTGTATAAAGCCCACACCCCGGGGTGGCTAGAAAGTTCCAATCCTGGCTCAATGATTGGGGGGGGGGGTCTGTTGTGATTTTTTTTATTTTTTATAAAGCCCACACCCGGGGTGGCTAGACATTTCCAATCCTGGCTCAGTGATGGGGGTGGGGTCTGTTATGAATTTTTTTTTTTTTTTTTTTTTTTTTTATAAAGCCCACACCCGGGGTGGCTAGAAATTTCCAATCCTGGCTCAGTGATGGGGGGGGGGGGTCTGTTATGATTTTTTTTTTTTTTTTTATAAAGCCCACACACGGGTGGCTAGAAATTTCCAATCCTGGCTCAGTGATGTGGGGGGTCTGTATTGATTTTTTTTTTTTTTTTTTATTATTTTTATTTATTATTTTTTTTTTTTATAAAGCCCACACCCGGGGTGGCTAGAAAATTTCCAATCCTAGCTCAGTGATGGGTGGGGGTCTGTTATGATTTTTTTTTATTTTTATTTATTTATTTTTTATTATTATTTTTTTTTGTAAAGCCCACAACCGGGGGTGGCTAGAAATTTCCAATCCTGGCTCAGTGATGGGGGGTGGGGTCTGTTATGATTTTTATTTTTTATTTTTTTTATTAAGCCCACATCCGGGTTGGCTAGAAATTTCCAATCCTGGCTCAGTAATGGGGGGGGGGGGTCTGTTATGATTTTTTTTTTTTTTTTTATTTATTTTTTGTATTTTTTTTTTTTTTTTGTATAAAGCCCACACCCGTTGGTGGCTAGAAATTTCCAATCCTACCTCAGTGATGGGGGGGGGGGGGGGGTCTGTTGTGATTTTTTTTAGTTGCATTTTTTTTTATAAAGCCCACCCCCGGGGTGGATAGAAATTTCCAATCCTGGCTCTGTGATGGGGGGGGGTCTGTTATGATTTATTTTTTATTTATTTTTTTTATCAAGCCCACACCCGGGGGTGGCTAGACATTTCCAATCCTGGCTCAGTAATGTGGGGGGTCTGTTATGAATTTTTATTTTATTTTTTTTTTTTATAAAGCCCACACCCGGGTGGCTAGAATTTCCAATCCTGGCTCAATGATGGGGGTGGGGTCTGTTATGATTTTTTTTTTTTTTTTTTTTATAAAGCCCACACCCGGGTGGCTAGAAATTTCCAATCCTGGCTCAATGATGGGGGTGGGGTCTGTTATGATTTTTTTTTTTTTTTTTTTATAAAGCCCACACCCGGGGTGGCTAGAAATTTCCAATCCTGGCTCAGTGATGGGGGGGGGTCTGTTATGATTTTTTTTTTTTTTTTTTAAATATATATATATTTTTTTTTATAAAGCCCACACCCCGGGGTGGCTAGAAATTTCCAATCCTGCCTCAGTGAGGGGGGGGGGGGGGTCTGTTGTGATTTTTATTATTTTTTTATTTTTTTATAAAGCCCACCCCCGGGTCGGCTAGAAATTTCCAATCCTT
>JAXIVH010000890.1:0-32500 GCA_036785325.1 Urophycis tenuis
ATTTCAATCACAATACACTTCATTACTCAAGATCAGTTCAGCAGTTGCCGGGAATTAAAATCCTAAAGCATAAATTACAGAGACATATCTCATATTCAAGATGTGTACCAAAGAAAGATAAAAAAGTAATAATAATAATTATTATAATGATAATAACAATATTACAACAACAACAAAAAAACCCCCACCAAATGATGGCCATGTCTGACTGTTCCGGGAGTAATCCTTTCAATTTGGCTCATCGGTCTACATGTATTCATATATTTCTGACAGTTCACAGCTGGAATCAAGGGAGTGACCCGAGTAACAGGAAACACATTTCCCACACGAAAGTCGACCCCTGTTGGTTAACTCTGGTATTGCAATAACTGCCAGAATGACATAAACTCAATTCTGTCGAGTCGAACTTTATACAGCCTACATGGGCCTAGCTTTCACTGCAACTGTGCGCTACAAACTCCCGAGACGGTAGAGAAATACAACCTAAGGTAAATCCCAATAGCGTCGAGTGGGGGAACCCTGTATCTCTCTGAATTTTCAGTGCTCTGAGGAGACTGAAAACATTTACATTTACATTTAGCAGACACTTTTATTCAAAGCGACTTATAAAGAGTACATTTGTCATAAGAAGGTGTTGAGGTAAAGAAACAAGGGGCACTGGCGTGGGAGATGACAGTGAGCACCAAATTAAATCAATTGAGGTGATAGATTAAACCAAAAGATCAATCAATTTATTAAGTTGGTAACAAAATAATAGGGACAGTTCAACAGAGAGCCTTTTATAGGCTAAGGTAAAAAAAACTGAGCGGGTACGTATGGTGAGTCCCTGAAGATCTCAGCTTGACCCTGGAGAGATACTGAAAAAGGACTTAAGATAGGGATAGACTCTACCAGACGAACACAGAGTCTCTGCTCGTTCCCAAAGACAACCAGAGGCCCCAGATCTCCCCGTGAACAGCTCAGGGCACGGGGTCGAGGCCTGTCTCACACACTCGTCACTAGTGGTGTGTCACTTTCACAAAGGAATTGGGGAGTGTTGCTCAAAGGTGAGGCCCACCACTTGGGCTGTACCCAGTTATTCACACATAGAGAAAAACAAGTATATACATCATGCATAAAAATATAGAGAACAACAGGTACACCAATCAGATAACTTGCATGTAGCATAAGTGCTCAAAAAGTATGAGTGCTCACAAGAAAGATAAGCAGAAAAATGCATGTGGGTTAATTTTCCATCACAAAGGTGAAACAATTAATTGCTGCTAATACAGTAAGAAAGAGGCGGCACGGTGGTGCAGTGGTTAGCACTGTCGCCTAACAGCAAGAGGGTTCTGGGTTCGAATCCCCCTGGGACCTTTCTGTGTGGAGTTTGCATGTTCTCCCCGTGCTTGCGTGGGTTCTCTCCGGGTGCTCCGGCTTCCTCCCACAGACCAAAAACATGCAGGTTGGGGATTAGGTTAATTGGTGTCTCTAAATTGACCATATGTGAGTGTGAATGGTTGTTCGTAGGAATATGTTAGCCCTGTGATAGGCTGGTGACCTGTCCAGGGTGTACCCCGCCTCTCGCCCGTGGTAGCTGGGATTGGCTCCAGCCCCCCTCTAGAGGATAAGCGGTTTGAAAATGACTGACTGACTGTAAGAAAGTCACCAGAACAAGTTTCAGGCATTTGCTAGGTTAACCATTGCTAGTATACAGCATCTCTGGCTAAGTGCCAAGTTACAAAGAGCGATTACAAAGTGCCAAGACGTATATCATACAAGAGCATGAGGGTGTTTTATTTATTTTTTAATAGAGGTAGAGGATGGATGTTATGCAGGGTTCAGGTGAAGTCTGAACAAGTGAGTCTTGAGTCTTTTCCGGAAGATGGGGAGTGACTCTGCAGTCCTGACATTGGCAGGGAGCTCGTTCCACCACTGCGGTGCCAAAACGAAGAACTGTTGTGATTTCCCCATCCGACCTTTTCATCCTTTTAGTGATGGAGGTACCAGTCGACCAGGTGACGTAGTTGAGCAGAGTGCTCGAGCAGGGGCGTGGGGTTTCACTAACGCTTGGAGGTAGGTAGGGGCAGTTCCATTAACGGCTTTGTAGGCCAGTACTATCATCTCGAATATGATGCGAGCCTCTACAGGGATCCAGTGGAGGTCATGGAAGATTTGTGGGAAAATTTGTGTCGGTTGAACGTGAGGTGTGCTGCAGCATTCTGGATCCACTACAAAGGTTTTAGCGTGGTTGCAGGGAGTCCAGCTAATAGGGAGTTGCAGTAGTCGAGGCAGGAGATAACAAGTGCTTGGTTCAGGAGCTGTGTCATGTTGTAGAGAGCAAAGCAGCAAAGCAGAGCAGACTGATGAGATCAAGCAAGTCATTTTCTGAGAGGTAGGAGGACAGCTGGTTAGAGGTGGTGGTTAGAGGCTGGTTAGAGACTGCAAGTTCCAGTGTTTTAGCAAGGAATGATACTAGAGATACCGGTCTGTAGTTCTGGATGTCAGCAGTGTTGAGGGTAGGTTTCTTGAGGAGTGGTTGGGATGAGACCTGAGGTGAGGGAAGAGTTAATGAGGGTGGTGATGAATGGTAGGATGTCGGTAGAGATGGCCTGGAGGAGGGGATAAGATCAAGAGGCAGGTGGTCGCATGGTTGGATGTGACCAGTCTCTGGACTTCTTTGGGGGAGAGAGGGGTAAAGTGGTTAAGTCTAGCAGAGGTGAGAGTTGGGGGAGGGAGGATAGCTGTGGACGTGGGGCCTTCTTGGTAAAGCAGTCGGAAAAATCGTCGGCAGTGACCCTTGAAGTCCTCCTCCTCTGTTCCTCCTAACACCCACACTGTCACCGACCGCAGTAACCTGAAAACCCTCTCCCCCTCCACTCTCTCCTCTGCGGTTCTCTCATCACTACACCCCCCCCCCCCCCCCCCCCCCCCCCCCCCCAGAACAATTCTCACTACTCTCCACTGAGGATGCCTCCTCTACCGTGCTATCTTCCCTCTCCTCCTCTGTGGACTCCCTCTGTCTCCACTCATCCAGACCTGGGCAATCTTCTCCTCCTCCTTCTTTGCTGTCCGAATCTCTGTGTGCTCATAGAACAGAGCTACTGACAGCTGAGAGGAAATGGAAGAAATCAGGCTGTGCTGATGATCTCTCCCACTACCTGCACCTCCTCTCAGACTTCACCTCCACAGTGTCAGTAGTCAAATCTAAGTGATGGTCAGACATAGGGAGCGACATAACTGAGAGTGCACGGGTACTGCAGGACCTTGTGAAGACAGGTCAAGTTGGTCCTGGCTCTGTGGGTAGGAGGAGAAGGAGAGAGTGTTGGGTCAAATGAGCTAAAAATGGTTAAATGGTAAATTCAGATGATTGCAACTTCTCTGGTTGGATGTTGAAGTCGCCCAGGACAACCAGCGGAGTACTGTCTTCAGAAAAGCAACTGAGGAGGGCATCCATCTCGTCAAAGAAGTCATGGAAGGGACCCGGAAGACGGTAGATGACTGCAATGTAGAGCTTGATAGGAATGGTGATAGCACAGTGTGGAGTTCAAACACTGATCTGGTCAGGTGATCCAGGGGAAGGTCTTGGGGTGTGTGAGAAGGAATAGGCGGTAGAGAGGGCAGCCAGAGTGGCTGTGTGGTCTGGGGTGATCCACGTTTCTGTTAGGGCCAGGAAGGGGAGGGTCTGGAGGCAGCCATAGGCCGAGATGGAGTCTGCCTTCCTGACCGCCGATTGGCAGTTCCAGAGTCTGCCCATTACTTCAAGGTCAGTGCAGACCGTGTAGTCCTGTTGTTCAACAGCAACAACAGCAATAGCAGCAATAGCAACAACAGCAGGGAGTGACTACTAACTGTATGACATTTACATTTAGGGCATTTAGCAGAAGCTTTTATCCAAAGCGACTTACAAAGAGTACATTCGTCATAAGAAGGTGAAACATTTCATTGCTGCTAATACAGTAAGAAAGTCACCAGAACAAGTTTCAAGCATTTCAATTGCTAGGTTAATCATTGCTAGCATACAACATCTCTGACTGAGTGCCAAGTTACAAAGAGTGATTAAAGTGGCAAGATGTACAACAAAGCATTAGGGTTTGTAACACCACATTATGAAATAACACCGCATTATGTAATAATGTAATAAATTTGCACGCCATTATGTAATAACTGCCGCATTTTGTAATAATCTGCCGCATTATGTAATAAACTTCTTGAACGCAATATGTAATACATTTTGCCACATTATGTAGTAAGTTATTACATATTGCAGTTGTTACTACATAATGCGGGTGTTGCGATTTTTTTTTGTGCAAAATTTAACAATTGGTGCATTATGTAATAACCAAACAAAATTGACATTAAAACAGCAAAATAATGTGTATTTTACTCAAAATGAATGCTTACAAATAAGTATTAATTTAACGATGTAATTAAATATTTAAGCAACTAAATGAAAAACAATTCAGCTGCAAAATACAGCCTAACACACTGACCACACAATGGAACTGCAGAATAATAAAGTGAATTTTAACATGTTCTTTACCTACAGTAAAACAGGCCATGACTCACATTTCACACACATATAGCCAATCTATCAGTATGGAGGGAACTGCCTATCAGAATTCCATTTGATTTATGCTGTTCAGGCACTTAGCCTAAGCCACTACTTGATATTGCTTCTGCAAGGTACTGATTGGGACTCATGGTGTCTGTCACTGGCTAGGCTAGGCCTGCTAGTGGAAAGGCAATGTTTAAACGTAAGTTATTATCTAGGAATAATTTTTTTGATTGTACTACAAACTAAGCAGGATTTAGACTAAGATACTGTGTCCTCAATGAACATGAAAAGAAAACCTTTTATGCTAATATGTGTTAGCTTAGCTTATGGTTGGCTATGTCAACACCAGCTAACTTAGCCAATGATATAATAGACAGACGGCTGTTCTCTCGGCCGCTCCTCGCTCTAAATCGCGTCCGGCCGCTCCGCTCACTTTCGCCCCCCGCTCCACTTAAAAATCATGCCGCTCCACTGAAATCGCTCCACGCTCGCTCCAATTTAAAAGAGGGCGAAATAATCTACTACGAATTGCCACCTTAAACAGAAAACGTACATACTAAAGAACTAAGAGCAACGGCAATATATTTTTATAATTATAATATTATAATAATATTATAATATATTAATATTATAATATTATAATATTATAATATTGGGACCTTGTGGTCTTTATTTGTCATTCCCATGTGACATGGGAATGAAATTCGTTCTCTGCATTTGACCCATCTTATTGTACATAGGAGCAGTCATAGAACATTTATTTTAAAAGATAGACAAGTGCAACAAGAAGACACACGTTTGGATTTGGGCATGTCAGACTCGTGGTGTGAGCGGTATTGGAGCGACACTAGAGCGGAACAGAGCGGCCGCTCCGGCGTCTGAATAAAAAAACGCTCCACGCTGCAGCAACATTCCATCCGCTCACTAGCTCAGAGTCATTTCACCTAGTCAAATAGACTTCACTAGCAGCCCAATAATATGCCTACACAGGTGGGCTGCAGCATTTAATATAAGAGGAAATCCTCGCGGCTGGATTGGCTCCCCAACGTGAGCCGTGAAATATCACTGCTTATTCCAAATCTACTAAGTGCAATAGAGGGTGTACACGACAGTGTACATATATATATATATAGTAGTGTCTAGAGTTCTTTTTTTTTTCCATACAAATAATCTGTTCTTTGTCGAGTTTTAGGGCACTTGCCTATTTAAGCAACTCCTATATTGTAGCCTTTATTGTACTGAAGGCCTATCTGGTGTAATAAGTGTAAATGTATCATACATAATTATTAATAGCCTTATTAATAGCATTTCCTCCCCCCACAGATCTTCTATTTACCACTCTGCTGACCTGCACCCTTTGGGTCTCATCTGATGGGTACGGGCAGCAGCAGACTATGAGTGAGGATGTCTACAAGGTCATTGTTAGTAAGCTAAGGGGAGAGTTCAATGTACCTGTAGCTGAACGGACAAGAGCTCAAAAAAATGCTTTAGTGAGGCTGTGGAGGAATAGAGATATATATTCGATCAGCAATGATGGTTACACATTATTGTGTGCCGGCAAACCAGTCACTAGAACATCTGAAGTTGGCAAAAGGGTTAACAATGGTCTGGATGACATGAAGGGATCTGGTGCCAGGAAGTTAAATAAAGGAATGAATGAGCAATATTCAGGCATCAGTGAACGAAAGATTCAAAAAGTCCTGGAACGATCCAAAAACTACCAACTTCAAAAGACTAGGTTTGCAAACAAACCCATTCCTAGACCCATCAGGGCCAAAGAGGTACAGGATCGCCATCAGGTTGACCTCCTGGATATGGGGAAAATGAAAATTAGTCATGGTTGTTCTACATATCGATACATTCTGACGGTAATTGATGTGTTTAGCCGCTATGTATGGCTGAGACCACTAAAGGGCAAAGAGAGTGCAGAGATTGCAAAACATCTTCATGATATTTACTTGGAACATGGCCCTCCCAAAGTTTTGCAACACGACCGAGGGGCAGAATTTAAAGGAGCAGTTCGAAGGCTGTTGGAATCCATGCAAGTGTAACCAGGTTGAAATTGTACTTTTGTTTTATTGTGAAATTTCAACAAAATCCTGATTTTATATTGAAGGAAATCAGTTTTTGTTTATTTTTTGTCTTATTATGTAGTTTGGTTGGGAGACGTTAAATTAGTACTGTCTCTTTAAGAGTTTGCCGTCAGATTGATCCAGACACCTGGACGCTCTCAGTCTACGCTGAGCCCACTGAGAGCAGGTACAATGTGTTATCTCTCTTTATGGTTATGCGTTATTTTGGTGTTAAATATATTATAAACATGATTAAAATACTTGTATGGAGGTAAATGAAGACTGTGAGCGGTATGTGGTGCGTTTAGCCAAGAGAATTTGATTGTTTAGAACTTAGATTAATAGTTGGCACACGTGTTCAGTTAGCTCTCCTCACGCCGCATTCATGTGTGTATGTGTGCTTGCTAACAGGGGCCTGCTATGTCACGTGAACCGCCATGTCACAGTCCATTTTCATTTTGTTCATCGTGCAGGTATGGGGACTTTGTTATTTGCATTGCTGTATTTATTTTTATGTTTCAATTGGTTGATTTTCATTGGATTTAAAGTATGAATGTGTGAGTCTACGCTGAGCCCACTGAGAGCAGGGGCCTGCTATGTCACGTGAACCGCCATGTCACAGTCCATTTTCATTTTGTTCATCGTGCAGATGCATCCATGCAGTTTGACTGTTTAATAAATATCCGATGGATATCACGACCTGAGTCCTTCTTCTACCATCTGAGAACACAACGCAGAGATACTACGAAGAGGTTAACGGATGTGTTAAAGAAAAGACACACGCGTTACACAAGTCAGAATAATAGAGAGTTCACCATACCATCCCCAAAGCCAAGGCAATGTAGAGAGGTCACACAGAATACTAAGAAAAAAGATTATGTATGATCTGGTGAATTTTCAGAAAGGTGGGGTTAACTGGGTTAAGCATCTACCAGAATATTCAAGAGTGCTGAATGAGGACCCTAAGGAAGTGTTAGGCTGGATGTCTCCATTTGATGTTTATTATGGGAGAAAAAGCAATAGAGTAGTGCATCCCTTAGCAGGGTCTCCATCCACTGTCAGAAAGGAATCTGCAAACAATCCACAACCAAATGTACCCTCCCTGAAACAGCGAGGCAATTTTGAGGCTAAGCGGAGGAGACTGAGAAAAAAGGCTAAGAAAGCCACTAAGCACTGTCATAATCGGATGATCAGAAATGCATCTAAACAAAATCCACCATCTATTTATTATGTTGGTGATGCTGTTTTGGTCAGGGTGAAAGATGGTGCCCATCGAGTTACAAAGAGGTTTCGGGTATTGGCTGGCACAGTTGTGAAACGAAATTTAAAGTTCTCAAAATACAAAGTTCAGTTTCAGATCCCTGGTGACCCCAAAATGCAAGTGAAATGGTTCTTTGTGTCTGATGTGACAAGTACAACACGATTACAAGAAAGAAAACGCTCAAAATCTTTAAAGTCCGCAAAACCTTTACATCCATGTTTGATACCGTACACACATGGAGACAGACTGGAGGAATTAATGTCATTGCAATTGAGGATACGGTTTGACCCAGCACCAGACGGAAATTGCCAGTTCTCAGCCATATCTGATCAGCTAGCCACGCACGGAATATTCAGCAGAAAATTTAAGAGATGAAATTGTTCAAGATCTCAGATCTAATCCGATTTCTGCAAACGGAACACCTTTGTTAGATTTTGTTGATGGGAATGACTGGGAAGGCTACTTGGATAGTATGTCACAATGTGGGACCTATGGCAACCACATAACTCTGCAAAGGGCTGCTGAGATTTTCAATGTTCAGTTTCTCATTGTCTCCCCACTAGGTGTTGATGCATCTTCCATTATATCTCAGTCTAATAGATATTGTGACAGTTGTCCTTTGTTAGTCCTTGGACACATTGCTGAGGGACATGGAGAACATTACTTAAGTCTGGAAGGATCAGTCTCTTCATTTATTGAAAACATCTTAGAAGCAGAGAGAGAAAGGATAATTCAACATAAAAATGAATCAGACCAAGAGAGTGAAAATGAAGAACTCACACCAAACGACAACACAGACAATGAAACTCTTACTGAAGGACCACATGATGATGCCACACTGAATGAACCTCACAATGATTCCCAACTAGATGAACCCCAAAATTATGTCCATCTAGATGATCAGTCCAACGATGATGCTCAACGAGACCAAGATGATGTCCAGTTGTGTGGACCTCCAGATAATGATGTGGAAAACAGAATGCATGGCACACCCATCTTGCCTACAGAATTGCTGTCATTTATCATCCAGTTGACCCTTAATGCAGACTCCTCAATGCTCTGGGCATTCAATAGAGTTTCTAAACTTTTTCGAGATCTTGCAAATCCGTTCCATCCGCAAATCTACACCAGAGAAACTTTAGCTGACACCCTAAAGTTGGATTATGATCATGACAATTCCATAAGCATAATGAGGCTCTATAACTCCACTGGACGCAGTAGTGGTCTTGCTATTAGACTGAGGGAGCTATTCAGCCAAAATAGCAGGTGGATGAGGGCCTGGCTTCTGATTAAGCACATTGGCCATGGTCATTTTAAAATCAAGGACATTTTTTGGAAACCTTAGGGCTACATTTTGTTTTGCATTGTAGGTAGATTTTCTTGAGTCTCCCTAGTTCAAATGTAGATTTTTAGATGGGTTAGTTGTGTGGTTATATGTGTGCCATGGCCTGTAATATGTCTAGAACATTGTTAAATTTTACGTTTCCACTTTATTATCCACTACGATTCCATTGTGTGTGTGTTAGGCTGTGGCTGGATTGTTTTTCATTTAGTTGATTGAGATATTCGGCCTATTATCAAAGATTGCCATAATATTTGCTGTTCATTACACATTGTTCATCCATGATGTCTGTACCTCTACAGGATGGTATCTGTTCTTTGTCTAAACAAGGCATTATTGGGCATTTAGAGAATAAATCATTTGAAATAATTAACTGTTCGACGTCATTTGTTCTGCAACAATTTTTTTGTTTCTTACTCTGGGTTTGCATAATATAGGCTATCCTACATTTTTGTGTCAGAATAATACTTAGTATAATTTTGTGACACTGCCAGTGCTACATTAATGCAGGTACTATTACTGTAGGTGTTATTGGAAATATGCATCATGAATGAATGTTAAGGTTACATGGAACATGACATTTATTGAATAGGCTAGACTACATGGTGCTGTTGTGCAAAGCCCATGTTTAATTATTTGGTGCTGTATGTCTTTTCTTTACTGCTACTTGAGCATAGACAGAGATTTAGTTGACAATTTTCTAAATTGGTTAACTATCAGAAGCACTTACCTCCAAACTTGGTCTCATGACTAATCTAACTGCAAATATGAATTGAAAATAACCCCTTGTGCGTTTAAATGAGCACAACCAAAGTTAAAAGGTGGATTGTTACAATGTAAGCTGAGCAATAGTTGTCATACTGTCCTCTTAGTTATTATTTTTGAATAAAATACACATTATTATGCTGTTTTTAATCAATGAAAATGTCAATTTCGGTTGGTTATTACATAATACACCAATTGTTACATTTTGCAAAAAAAAATATCGCAACACCCGCATTATGTAGTAACAACCGCAATATGTAATAACTTATTACATAATGCGGCATAATTGATTACATATTGCGTTTAAGAATTTTATTACATAATGAGGCAGATTATTACAATATGCGGCAGTTATACATAATGGTGTGCACATTTATTACATTATTACATAATGCGGTGTTACAGGGTTTTTTCTTTTTTTAAGAGGATGGATGTTATGCAGGGTTCAGGTGAACTCAGAACTTGTGGGTCTTGAGTCTCTTCTGGAAGATGGGGAGTGACTCTGCAATCCTGACACTGGCAGGGAGCTTATTCCACCACTGTGGTGCCTCCTTTTAGTGATGGAGGTACAGTTGACCAGCTGAGGTAGTTAAGGAATGCTCGAGCAGGGGCGTGGTGTTTCACTAGAATAGAATAGAATAGAATAGAAATACTTTATTGATCCCAAGCTGGGAAATTATGGCGTAGCAGCAGCATTACAATACAAAGAATTAAAGAATAAAATGCAATGTAAAAAATAAAAATAAGAAAGTATAAAAAATATATTAAAAAATGTATAAATGAAAATAAAAATAAGACTAAAAATAATTGTAGTGCAAGATCCATCCATCCATCCATCCTCTTCCGCTTATCCGGGGTCGGGTCGCGAGGGCAGCAGCCTAAGCAGGGAAGCCCAGACTTCCCTTTCCCCAGCTACTTCGTCCAGCTCTTCCTGGGGGATCCCGAGGTGTTCCCAGGCCAGCCGAGAGACATAGTCTCTCCAGCGTGTCCTGGGTCTTCCCCGGGGTCTCCTACCAGTGGGACGTGCCCTGAACACCTCACCAGGGAGGCGTCCGGGAGGCATCCTAACTAGATGCCCGAACCACCTCATCTGGCTCCTCTCAACGCGGAGGAGCAGTGGGTCTACTCCGAGCTCCTCCCGGATGGCCGAGCTTCTCACTCTATCTCTAAGGGAGAGCCCAGCCACCCTGCGGTACCCGTGATCTTGTTCTTTCGGTCATTACCCAAAGTTCATGACCATAGGTGAGGGCAGGAACGTAGATTGACTGGTAAATCGAGAGCTTTGCCTTTCGGCTCAGCTCCCTCTTCATCATGACGGATCCGCGCAGAGTCCGCATTACTGCAGACGCCTCACTCGTGAACAAGACCCCGAGGTACTTGAACTCCTCCACTTGGGGCAGGATCTCATCCCCGACCCGGAGAGTGCACTCCACCCTTTTCCAGTTGAGGACTATGGACTCGGATTTGGAGGTTCTGATTCTCATCCCGGCCGCTTCGCACTCCGCTGCGAACCGGTCCAGCGAGAGTTGGAGGTCACGGTCTGACGAAGCCAACAGGACCAAATCATCCGCAAAAAGCAGAGACCCAATCCTGAGGTCACCAAACCGGACCCCCTCAACTCCCTGGCTGTGCCTAGAAATCCTGTCCATACAAATTATGAACAGGATCGGTGACAAAGGACAGCCCTGGTGGAGTCCAACCCTCACTGGAAACAAGTCCGACTTATTGCCGGCAATGCGGACCAAGCTCTGACACCGGTCATACAGGGAACGGACAGCCTGTATCAGGGGGTCCGATACCCCATACTCCCGGAGAACCCCCACCGGACTCCCCGAGGGACACGGTCGAATGCCTTCTCCAAGTCCACAAAGCACATGTGGACTGGTTGGGCAAACTCCCATGCACCCTAAAGGATCCTGCAGAGGGTGTAGAGCTGGTCCACTATTCCACGGCCCGGATGGAAACCACATTGCTCCTCCTGAATCCGAGGTTCGACTATCCGACGGACCCTCCTCTCCAGCACCCCTGAATAGACCTTACCAGTAAGGCTGAGGAGTGTGATCCCCCTATAGTTGGAACACACCTCCGGTCCCCCTTCTTAAAAAGAGGGACCACCACCCCAGTCTGCCAATCCAGGGGCACTGCCCCCGATGTCCACGCGATGCTGCAGAGTCGTGTCAACCAAGACAGCCCCACAGCATCCAGGGCTTTAAGGAACTCCGGGCGGACCTCATCCACCCCCGGGGCCCTGCCACCGAGGAGCTTCCTGACCACCTCGGCAACTTCAGCCCCAGAGATAGGGGAGCCCACACCCGAGTCCCCACGCCCTGCTTCCTTACCGGAAGGCGTGTCGGTGGGATTGAGGAGGTCTTCGAAGTATTCCTTCCACCGATCCACAACATCCCGAGTCGAGGTCAGCAGCGCACCGTCTCCACCATACACAGTGTTGACGATGCACTGCTTCCCCCTCCTGAGACGCCGGATGGTGGTCCAGAACCTCTTCCGTCCGGAAGTCGTTCTCCATGACCTCACCAAACTCCTCTCATGTCTGCGTTTTTGCTTCAGCAACCGCCACAGCTGCGCTCCGCTTGGCCTGCCGGTACCTGCCTACTGCCTCCGGAGTCCCACAGGCCAAAAAGGTCCTATAGGACCCCTTCTTCAGTTTGACGGCATCCCTCAACGCCGGTGTCCACCAGCGGGTTCTGGAATTGCCGCCACGGCAGGCACCGACCACCTTGCGGCCACAGCTCCGGTCGGCCGCCCCAACAATGGAGGCGCGGAACATGACCCATTCGGACTCAATGTCCCCCGCCTCCCCCGGTACATGGTCAAAACTCTCCCGGAGGTGGGAGTTGAAGCTCTCTCTGACAGGAGACTCTGCCAGACGTTCCCAGCAGACCCTCACAATACGTTTGGGTCTGCCAGGTCTGACCGGCATCCTCCCCCACCATCGCAGCCAACTCACCACCAGGTGGTGATCAGTTGACAGCTCTGCCCCTCTCTTCGCCCGAGTGTCCAAGACATGCGGCCGCAAGTCCGACGAAACGACTACAAAGTCGATCGTCGAACTGCGGCCTAGGGTGTCCTGCTGCCAAGTGCACATATGGACACCCTTATGTTTGAACATGGTGTTCTTATGGACAATCTGTGACAAGCACAGAAGTCCAATAACTGAACACCACTTGGGTTCAGATCGGGGGGGCCGTTCCACCCAATCACACCCCTCCAGGTCTCACTGTCGCTGCCAACGTGAGCGTTGAAGTCCCCCAGCAGAACGAGGCAATCCCCAGAGGGAGCACTAGCCAGCACCCCCTCCAGGGAGTTCAGAAAGGGTGGATACTCTGAACTGCTGTTTGGACCATAGGCACAAACAACAGTCAGGATCCGTCCCCCCACCCGAAGGCGGAAAGAAGCTACCCAAGATTCAAGATTCAAAGCTTTTATTGTCATGTGTGCAGTAAAGAAACACGTTTCCCTGAACAATGAAATGCTTACTTTGCTGCCCACACTGGATGCCGAAAGAGTATATATAAATAATGTATAAAATCTAAATAGAATATAATAACTGTACAAATAAAAATAAATAAAATAAATAAAATAAAATAAAATATATAAAAAATATATAAAATTTAGAAGATGTGAATGAGATGAAATTGTGAAATGAAATTGTAAATGTGCATTGTGCATCAGCAGCTGTAAACGCTGTAAATGATAAAGTGTCCAGTGAGGATGTCCATGGGGGGGGGCGCTCTGTCCTTAGGGGGTTCAGCTGTTCAACAGTCTGACGGCCGTGGGGAAGATGAAGTTCTTGAACCTGGTGGTTCTGCATCTCACACTCCTGAACCTCCGGCCTGAGGGCAGGAGTGTGAAGAGTCCGTGCTGGGGATGAGTGGGGTCTTTGATGATGGAGGCAGCTCTCCTGTGGACTCTGCGGTGGTAGATGCTCTGCAGAGAGGGCTGTGGTGTCCTGGTGATCTTAGACGCAGTCTTTACTACTCTCTGCAGGCGTTTGCGGTCCCACACAGTTGAGCTGCCGTACGACACGGTGATGCAGGTGGTCAAGACAGACTCAATGATGCAGCTGTAGAAGTTGCTGAGGATCTTGGGCGCCATCCCAAATTTCCTCAGCCTCCTCAGGAAGTACAGCCGCTGCTGAGCCTTCTTCACCACCTGTGTGGTATTGAATGTCCAGGTGAGGTCATCACTGATGTGGACCCCCAGGTATTTGAAGTTGCTCACCCTCTCAACCTCATGACCTCGGATGAACAGTGGCTGATGAGGCCTCTCCTTCCTCATGTCCACGATCATCTCTTTGGTCTTGTCAGTGTTGAGGGTGAGGTTGTTGTTTCTACAACACGTCACCAGACTGTCCACCTCCCTCCTGTAGTCCACATCGTCTCCGCCAGTGATGCGTCCAATCACGGCGGTGATGATGGTGTTGTCAGGGTGGGAAGCGATGCAGTCGTGGGTGAACAGGGTGTAGAGGATGGGGCTGAGGACACAGCCCTGCGGGGTCCCGATGTTGGTGGTTATAGTGGCTGAAGTCCTTTTCCCAATCCTGACAGACTGTGGTCTGCCAGTCAGGAAGTCCAGGAGCCAGTCGCAGAGGGAGGGGTGGAGTCCTAGAGCAGACAGTTTATGGGTGAGTTTGTGGGGAACGACGGTGTTGAAGGCGGAGCTGTAGTCGATAAAGAGCATCCTGATGTAGGAGTCTTTATTTTCCAGGTGGGAAAGGGAGACATGGAGGGCGGCAGCGATGGCGTCGGAGGTGGACCGGTTGTGCTTGTAGGCGTACTGCAGGGGGTTGATGGTGTCCGAGATGCTGTTGTGAATGTGGGCCAGTATCACTCTCTCGAAGCACTTCATGATGATTGGAGTGAGTGCTACTGGCCGGAAGTCATTCAGGCAGGATGGGGGGTTCTTCTTGGGGACGGGGACGACGGTCGTGGTCTTGTAGCATCTTGGGACGATGCATTGACTGAGGGAGAGGTTGAAGATGGAGGTGAGGACATCAGCCAGCTCGTTAGCACAAGCTCTGAGGGCGCGTCCTGGTATGTTGTCCGGCCCAGCTGCTTTCCGGGGGCGGACGCTCCTCAGGGCTTTGTGTACCTGGGCTGATGTGACGACTGGCGGGGGGGGAGGGGGGAGGAGTGGCCGGGGTGTGTGTGTATTCCACAGAGGTGGTGGGGGTGGGGGTCTCGAAGCGGGCGTAGAAGGCGTTGAGGTCGTCTGGCAGGCTGTCTGAAGGGCTGATGGTGGAGGTTTTAGAGCTGGTCCTGAAGTCTGTGATGTGGTCCAGACATTGCCACATTCTCCTGGGGTCAGCATTAGAGTAGAAGTCCTCCGTCTTCTCTCTGTGCTGTCTTTTGGCCGCTCTTATGGCCTTCTTTAGTCTGTACTGCACAGCTCTGTACTCCACTTCGTTGCCAGACCTAAATGCAACAGATCGAGCACGTAACAAATGCAGCACCTCTCTGTTTACCCAGGGCTTCTGGTTGGGGAACCTCCTCACTTGTGTGGTGGGTATAATGTTCTCAACACAAGTGCTAATATACCCAGTCACATACTCAGCGTAGTCCTCTACGCTGATGGAGGAGTCCCCTCGCGTGGCTGCAGCTCTAAAAACATCCCAGTCCGTCGTGGCGAAACAGTCCTGTAGAGTGCTCTCAGCCTGTGGTGTCCATAGTTTAACCTGTCTGGTGACAGGGTTTGACTGCTTGAGTCTTTGTCTGTAGGCCGGGTACAGAAACAGAGAGATGTGGTCCGAGTCTCCGAAGGGGGGGCGGGGGGTGGCTCGGAGTGCACCACGTACGTTGCTGTAGACGTGGTCCAAGGTGTTTTTTCCCCGGGTGGGTATGTCCACGTGTTGGAAGTATTTACCCTCTCGTCTATCGGGGTAAACTCCAACATACAGGCACCAAGCCGGGGGGCAATAAGTATTGCCACCCCTGCCCAGCACCTCTCACCAGTGGCAACTCCAGAGTGGAAGAGAGTCCAACCCCTCTCGAGAAGACTGGTTCCAGAGCCCTTGCTATGCGTCGAGGTGAGGCCGACTATATCTAGCCGGAACTTCTTAACCTCGCGCACCATCTCAAGTTCCTTCCCCATCAGAGAGGTGACGTTCCACGTCCCTAGAGCTAGCTTCTGCAGCCGAGGATCGGACCGCCAAGGTACCCGCCTTCGGCTGCCGCCCAGCTCACACTGCACCCGACCCCTTTGGCCCCTCCTGCTGGTGGTGAGCCGGCGGGAAGGGGGTCCCACGTTGCCTCTTCGGGCTGTGCCCGGCCGGGCCCCATGGGTATAGGCCCGGCCAACAGGCGCTTGCCTTCGAGCCCCACCCCCAGGCCTGGCTCCAGGGGAGGGCCCCAGTGACCCACGTCCGGGCGAGGGACACGGAGGACCATTTATTGTCATCATCATGAGGGGTCTTGTGAGCTACCCTTTGTTTGGCCCCTCCCCCCGGACCTGTTTGCCATGGGTGACCCTACCAGGGGCATAAAGCCCCCGACAACGGAGCTCCTGGGGGTCATTGGGACACGCAAACCCCTCCACCACGGTAAGGTAGTAGCTCAGGGAGGGGGTAGTGCAAGATAAAGAATATAAAAATTGAACAATTATGTACAGAAATAAGGTGCTTGGAGACTGTTGTTATTACTACTGTTATTATTACTGACTGTTGTTACTAACGTTTGGAGGTAGGTAGGGGCAGTTCCATTAACGGCTTTGTAGGCCAGTAGCATCGTCTTGAATTTGATGCAAGCCAATAGAGGGAGCCAGTGGGGGTCTTGGAAGAGGGGGGTCACGTGGTAGAATTTGTGTTGGTTGAACACGAGGCATGCTGCAGCATTCTGGATCCGCTGCAAAGGTTTAATCACAGTTGCAGGGAGTCCAGCTAAGAGTGAGTTGCAGTATTCCCTTGTGAGGAAAGGCTGGATCCTGCGGATGTTGTAGAGAGCAAATTTACAGGATCGGGTCACTGCAGTGATGTTTGCAGTGCAAGACAGTTGGTTTTCGAGCACCCAGGTTCCTTGCGGTCGGTGAGGCAGATACTGTGATGGCCTCGACCGAGACCAGAAGGTTCCTGTGAGGGCAGTCTTTCCCCGATATGAATAGAAGCTCAGTCTTTGATTGAGTGACACACGATTGAGCTTGAGTTGATGCGCAGTTGTCCAAGAACTGATGTCTGCCAAGCATTCTGAGAGGGAAGACGCTTTGGCGGCACGAAGGGACTCACCGTCAGGAGGGCCGTCTCTGTAGAGTGCGCAGTCTTGAAGCCTGACTGATGGGGATCAAGCAAGTCGTTTTCTGATAGATAGGAAGACAGTTGGTTAGAGACTGCATGTTCCAGGGTTTTAGAAAGGAATGATCGCAGAGATACCGGTCTGTAGTTCACAATGCTAGCAGTGTCGAGGGTAGGCTTCTTAAGGAGTGGTTTGACTCAGTTTTGAAGGGTGCAGGGACGAGACCTGAGGTGAGGGAAGAGTTAATGAGGGTGGTGATGAACGGTAGGATGTCAGTCGAGATGGCCTGGAGAAGGCAGGAGGGGATGGGGTCAAGAGGACCGGTGGTCTCATGGTTGGATGTGACCAGTCTCAGGACCTCATCGGAGAAGAGAGGGGTAAAACGGTGATGCTGATGTCCGTCACCTTCTTGGTAAAGTAGTCCACAAAATCTACAGCAGTGAGTGGGGAAGGGGGGGAGGGTTGAGGAGAGAGGAGAACATTGAAAACAGTTTTCTGGGGTTGGAAGCAGAGGACTTGATCTTGTTCCGGTAGAACGTAGATTTGGCTGCTGACACTGTGGAGGTGAAGTCTGAGAGGAGGTACAGGTAGTGGGAGAGATCATCAGCACAGCCTGATTTCTTCCATTTCCTCTCAGCTGTCCGTAGCTCTGTTCTATGAACCCGCGGAGAAAGGCGGTAGAGAGTGCAGCCAGAGTGGCCGTGTTGTGTGGACTGATCCAGGTTTCTGTAGAGCCAGGAAGTGGAGGGTCTGGAGGCAGGCATCGGCCGAGATAGGTCACACTCACATTCACTAGTTTTTCTTTTGTTAGTCCCATTAGGATTAGGGATGCTGCTCACCGTTTTGTATGTAACGGAGTATTTTAATATGTATTTGGAGTTCTCTTTTGGTCATGTTATTCTTTTTGTTTGAGCAGCATCCATCGGCTTTGGTTTGTTTTCATCTTGTAAACTTCACTCAACCCAAACTCTTGATCAATACATTATTTTACCGTAAACCCTTGTTAGGATGACCACAATTGCAGCTGGACACTACAGCCAAAGAAAACCCAGGCAGGATTGTCGAGTGTCACAGATGAGTTTTTGTTGTTCTCAAAACAACAAGGCATATGCCCTCCACCTCATTCACCCCACTGGTCCCAAAATTGTGCCTTATATAGGGTGCATCTAATGAGGGAGAACCCATTTCCCATGCTGACATGCTTTCCCTTCAACACCCACTTTTCTCACCACTATCCCCACAGTCTTCCTTCCACATACACACACACCTTTTCATAAACACACCTCATCCCCAGTTCCGGCTCATTACAATAATAAGATACCCAAACCTCAAACATCCCCACTAATCACCACTTGGTTGCCCCCGGAACTATAAATGGCATGGTGCCCATTTCCTGGGGAGGACTTTTGCCCGAACACCCTGGAGACAAAGCAGACCGGTGAGAACATTTCACACACACTTTACCATTCCCAATATACAAACACACACACACACCATTGCACAACATATACTAGACAACTCACATCATGTCATCCCAGCACCAACCAACCTCATTAATGCACATTAAATCTGATGTCCCTCTTTTGCAGGTGGAACCATGTGGCCATCACAGAACCTACCAGCACAGCTACGATTTTAAAGGACAATAAATATATCAACAATCAATAAAGATGAAACTATATTTAAATGTGCAAATATGCAATGTGCAAATCCAATAAAGTGCAACAGTTTAATAAAGTGCCTGTACCATCATCAAAGTGCATGTATCCCGGTTAGAGTGCATTGTGCAATATTCCTTCAACCCCATCTCAAACTCCAGGGAACGAAGTCCTCTTCGTTACAACCTTAAAGATCTGTTTTTTATGTTACCGCTCTCATTAACAAGCTAGGTTGTAACAGTCTCTTTGGAGTTTGATTGATTGTCTTCTACTCTAAAATGCATCTGGTGTTGTGGAATTTCTCAGCCATCCTGAGGTTGGGTTTATTTAAGTGGACGGAATCTTTGTCTTTGCAGATGTGTAAACTTGGAATGGTGCTATACTAAATGTTTTACTGCATATGCATCACATCAGCAGATGATGCATCAGGCAAGCGTGCATTGTACAGCCTTAAATAAATGGAGCTTAACCCATTTCTGGAGAATGATGGGGGATATACCACAGACCAAATGGAACACAGAACACATTTCTGATGTTTTTCTAAAATACTACCTGTAGGAGCTTTTTGTTAAGTTAGTCTTAGTTGTAAATTTAATTTGTTAATTATGAGTAACTGTTTGATTAACGCGTCTGATTGACGCGCCTCAAAGTATAGTCCCGGTAGGCATAAAGCAATGAGTTCCAGCAACTTTCAGTTAGCAGGTAATCACGTTGGTTGTATTGCCGGAAGAAGCCTACAGGGACTATTGAGGCGCTGCGTCATATCACTGCGCCCATGGTACCTTTGCAACTTTCCTTGATTATTATGCCAGAATGAGAGTATAGTTCCGGGTAAAATCAGCCTAGAAAATCGCCACGTTTCATTTTCCATCGGTCTTATTGCACTTTCAAACTTGAGAAGAGACAAATTTTAAATGGGAAAAATTCCGGAAATCGTAGTCACTTCTAAGCGTGATGCTAGCGGGCGAGATACTAATGGTCTAATCCGATTCAATGATCTATGCTAAGCTACAGCTAAAAGTTGTACCGCCAGACTCACAGAACGGCTGGATGAACGGGAAAAGGGTAAAGCTCGATTGTTTTGCTCGAGGGAAGGTGGAAAATTAGCTTATTTCCAAAAATGGCGGAATATCCCTTTAAGTGTTTGTTTTATGAAGATTAGATTTTTTGCTAATATTCTTTGTTAGTTATTTGTTTAGGATATGTAGATTTGCATGGTTAGTTAGTTTATTTATTGATGTTTTGGTCAATGGATCACACTGTGCACTTGAGGTTATTTGGGTAGGTAGGCACCTGGAGTACCAGGTCAAAGGAGGCAGCAGCCATGAGTTTCTTTGTTCTTTTGTTTGTTTTATTAGTTTGAAATAAATCATCACAAAACGCAAGGATTCAGCTTGGACATTCATCTTCTTTTGCCTTTAAAAGTTAAACCACATTCCCATGGTGCATCAGTGGCCTTTTGATTTTGTTTGGTTTAAAGATTAATTTGTTTTTTTATGGACAAATGGCCACGACACTACCACTTAATCTGATGTGACATATACGTGGACATATTTTTATTACACATAAGGATTTCAAGATAATTTATTTAAGCTTATTGCCACCCTTTTGAAGTCCTTGGAGTCTTTTTTGGCAATCCTCACTGAAAGTGACACGCCCAGGTAGATCAAGTTGAGAAATCAAAATCAGGGGTCTGAACTTTTCCTATCACCGTTTCACAGTAAACACAAAAGAAAAGCTGTCCTTGCCCCCAAGCCTGAAAGGTGAGTTTAGCTGTGAACCAGGGTCAGACGCTGTTATACTACATCATGGAGCAAAACCGTTGCAAAATGTAGGGCTTGTATTCAGAACTCCCTGTGTGTGATGTCACACAGTGGAAATTTGCACCCACCCACACCTGGCCGTGCAGGTGTGGCAGTATTAGCTTCCTCTGGCATGTCTTCACTCGGTACGAGGACATGGGGATGAAAGGAGGTATCAGAATGTGGCAGCAGCTCGCTCTCCTCTACCTGCTGACCGCCTGGCCCACTGTGTCCGGAGCAATAGTTGCCGACTTGCCTTTCAAGGAGTACTTGGACTCCGACCAGCTGGTCCTGCTACAATGGGGCTTTGATAGCGTCCAAGAAAACATCACTTTTAAGGTTAGCATCCAAGGGACCGGCTGGATTGGCTTCGGCCTGAGCCCGAATGGAAACATGTTGGGGGCTGACATGGTCATAGGAGGCGTTGGAACCAATGGCATCTATTTCACAGTAAGTTATGTGCGGCTACTCGCTTTCTACTTGAACAATTCCTCACCTTCAGTCACATGCATTGTGAATATGAATATGAATACATTCATATTCCAGTCTTGACACATAACCCATATGTGCTGCTGTAAGTAATAGTAAAAACAAAAGTCATTTTTTTTATTTTTATGTCCTACAAAAATCTAAGGATAAAGTTTGATACAAGAATTTCCCCCATGGGGGGATCAATAAAGTTTGATCTCATTTCATCTCATCCACTGAGACACTTTTGACCACAACTTTGAGTGGTCTTCAAATGTCTTCGTGGTTTCAGGCCTTGCAGTCATTTGACTGCTCTTTTGTCCGTTAGGATCGTCATGCCACAGGTAAGTTCCTTCCCATTGTGGACAGTCGAGAGAGCTATGAGCTTCTCTCCATGACGGAGGTGGAGGGGCGAACATCCATGACCTTTCAGAGGGCTATTCAGACATGTGATGAGGAAGACTTCCATATCACGGTAAGAAATGAAGCAGGCATGCTTCCAATATTATTCTGATTATTCTTGAATGTCGCCTTCTCTGTTACAAACAGACACACACACACACACACGCACATACACACGCACACACACACACACACACACGCACACATGCACACACACACACACACACACACACACACACACACACACACACACACACACACACACACACACACACACATGCGCACAGATCAGGCACAGGAATTTGGTTAGGACATTTTTGACAAATGTGTGACAAAATACATGCAAAAATTAACACAAAACACATAGTACTAAATAGCATTATTTGTGTTTTTTTTACAACATAGTTATGGCCATTCATCATTGTGATCTGGAGGCAGTGGGCGTAGTTTTTTGTGTGCATTTTCTTTTGTGTTCTGCAGCTTTCGTAACCCAGGGCATTTCTGGAGTACAAACAATATACACAAAACAACACCCATGCAATCTGAAACAACTTTTGAAAAAGGATCAGGGTCAGGTCTTCAGGCACTGAATCTAAACAGAATCCTATTACAAAAGAATGGCATATTTCAATAGTCATTAGAGCACAGAGCGAAGCTTCATTTAAGTGTAGATTAACCATATTTCATTTCATTTGTTCCAATGTGCCTGTGTTCCTCCATGCAATAGGCCTACATTTATTCTGCTAGCGACACAGCTCGTTCTTCACGCTATGCGCAGCAAGAAATTACATCATATTTGACTAACTGGAAACGTTGAAAACCAAAAAGAAGAATGAACAAGTGGAGACTCGCCTTACAGACACTCCTAAGAGATGTTTGTGTCCAAGAACAAGAGCGAGTGTGTCTCGTGTTTGTGTGCCCCAACTAATAAAAAAAATTCACGTTTCAAATGGACATTCCTTGCAGCCAAAGCCCCTGAAGCTGATCTACGCGTACGGAGACACGGATGAAATCGAGTACCATGAAACACGCAGGGGAACTAAAACCATCAACCTGCTGAAGTACATGCCCAGGACCTCGCCTCCGGACAGAGCCTACTTTGATTTCACCTCGGAGAACGTGAGCAACGTTGTGCGATATTACCGGAGTTCGAAAAAAAAAAAAAAAAAATCGTGTTTGCCTTATTGACATCGGAACTGTCTGTGGCTCCTTCTGCAGTTCACCGTCCCCGCCAGGAAGACTCATTATCACTGCAGCGTCAAGAAGATGCCGAGGTTGAATGAGACCCACCACGTGTACCGGGTAAACGGACGCGGCACGCCCACAGACTACGTCACCAGTGTCAGTGTTTGACGGCATACTTTGCCGTGGCGCAGTCGAGTAGTCCATTCAAGCAGATCATCCAGCCTCCCACCGCTCCCACACACACACACACACACACACACACACACACACACACGTATACATGGCATTCCTGGTATTTTCGTTCCCTTCATCAATATTCCCTCCTAAGCTCCGCCCTCTCCCTCTCAGATTGAGCCGGTCCTGGATAACGTGGACTTGGTGCACCACATGCTCCTGTATGGCTGTCCTCAGACCGTGACAGAAGACTACGACGGGCCCTGCTACATCGGGACGATTGTGGACACCTGCTTCAAAGTGATAGCTGCCTGGGGGATGGGAGGAGGGGTGAGTGCAGAGGGCCCCGCGCTCCATATCCTCCTCCTCCCGTTCTCCCTTTCTCTTGGCGGGGGGTCTGTGACTCGCCATGCCGGGAGCAGAGGGCGGTTCCCGCTGTTTGATCCCGTCCACCGAGTTCCCCGGCAGCCCAAGGCAGTTTGAACGTGCGGCTCTGTGTTTCACCAGGCGTGGCCTTCTCGATTGGTCTTGACATTCCACTTAACTGCGTCTGTGTTTCAGGCATTTGAGCTTCCAGAAGATGCTGGCATTCCCATTGGAGGCAATAACAAGGACATCCTCTACAGGCTGGAGGTCCATTACAATAATCCAACCAGCGTGGCAGGTACAACGGTTATCTTCAAGCGGAGAGTCTTTAGTTGACACACAGGCTGCGTGTTTCACTGCCAGACGTTCTCTCCTGCCCCCAGGGCGACTGGACAGCTCAGGGCTGAGGATCTTCTACACTGCCAACCTCCGGCGGCATCATGTGGGAACCCTCACCGCAGGGGTTGCGCCCTTGGGTTTTGGATACAAAATCCCGCCCGGCGCCACCGAGTTCCACACGTACGGGACGTGCAAGACGTCCCTGTTCCCAGCGGTACGCCACTCGTCCGTCGGCGCGGGGCGTGGCTAGCGTGACGCGAGCGCCCGTGAGGCGTGGACCGCGGTCTACAGCCCAAGTTATGCTTAAGTTATGCCCTTGCGTCCAACGTGCCTGACGTGCACCTCCCAAAAATCCTAGACGTGCGTCGAGACGACGCAACACCAACGCAGCGGCATTGGCTGTGATTGGTCTGCTAACTACATTAGCTGGAGACCGCTTCTCTGGTTACCACTCATAAACACCACCACGGTGTGATAAATGCTGGTTGGCAACAACATATATATATATATATATATATATATATATATATATATATAAAACTTTTGCCTTCATGTCTGTAAACTCTTTTTTTTACTCGCTAGTAATCTGTATGTAATGACCAGAATGGTCATTCTGGTCCCTCTACTGGTGTGGCATTGAATTGCATTTCAACATGTACGCGGAAATTCCACTGGATGCTGAACGGCTGCAGATCCGCTCCGCTACGGAACGGCTACGTACTCCGACTCCGTCAACGCACACCGGTTCCGTCCATGCTACGCACCGTTGCGGGTCCGCCTGTGACAGCGGAGTCCCGAGGGCGCAAGAGATCTTGCGAATTGACGCATAATCACGCGATATAACCGGTCTGCTCTGTGCTGAAGTGATGCGCCGTGCTCCGGCGTCCGGCAAGCGTATGGTTTGCGAGGGCTGCCGGATGCCGGAGCCGTTCCGGACCCACGACGCAGCGGACCCGGAGTCGGTGGACGATCACACGTTGATTATAATTGATACGTATCGGCTCCGCCGCCGTAGCGGAGCGGATCTGCAGCCGTTCCGCATCCAGTGGAAATGGTGACGGATACGCAATGCAATTTCCCGCTTGACCAGTAGGGGTCGCTAAGCAAGACTGGCCATGACATTCACGCAAGTAAATAAATACAAAAGGGAAAAATAGTTAAGAGGAGATCAATTATTAAATAGAAAAGGGGATACATTATAAATTATACATTATAAACAAAAACAAACTATTTACAACAATTTAGTGCAATTTGCCACTGTCTCTTTTAAGTTTCACAAGTTCAAGTAGGTCGGCTTGCATTTTGGGGCTTTATGCGTCCATATAGTAAAGCGTGTATATATGTAGCGTATATATATAGTGTATATATAGCGTATGAAGCGTATATATATAAATGGCGCTGCCAGTACCAGGACCAATCGCAGCCCTTGCGGTCTCCGTTGTGCGTTGACGGAGTGAAGCCTAGTTGAAGCCTAGTTTATACTCCTGCGTAAAGTGCCGTACGTCGGGGACGGAGAGCCCTCTACGTTGACGGATAGCCTGACGGAGAGCCTCTGCGTCGTCTCCGTCGGCCCAAGATATTTTTTAAGTATCCGTCACTCCGTCAACGCACAACGGAGACCGCAAGGGCTGCGATTGGTCCTCTAAACACGTCATTTACACATGAATGACTCACAATGAATCACATTCTATCGCTATCGACTTCTATCACAACGTAAACACTGGCAGCACCATTTATGTATATACGCTTTATACGCTAGATATATATACGCTACATATATATCGTTTACTATATGGAAGCATAAAGCTCCAAAATGCAAGCCGACCTACTTGAACTTGTGAAACTTAAAAGAGACGGTGGCAAATTGCACTAAATTGTTGTAAAAAGTTTGTTGTTTTTTTAATTTTATTAGTTTGTGTACGGTTTTTACTTTTAAAAGCATTTCATTTATAACGTATCCCCTTTTCTACGATCCCCTCTTAACTATTTTTTCCTTTTGTACTTATTTACTTGCGTGAATGTCATGGCCAGTCTTGCGTAGCGACCCCTACTGGTCAAGCGGGAAATTGCATTCCGTATCCGTCACCACGACGGAGAACTATGAGGGCTCGAGGGGTCTCCGTAGTTAGGCAGTCGGATTACGGATTACGCAGTCGGAGAAGTATAAACTAGGCTTTATACTGCGTAAAGTGCCGTATGTCGGTTACGGAGAGCCCTCTACGTCGACGGAGAGCCTCTGCGTCGTCTCCGTCGGCCTGAAATATTTTTTTAAGTATCCGTCACTCCGTCAACGCACAACGGAGACCGCAGCCCTGCGATTGGTCTTCAAAAAACGTCATTCCCGGAATTACTTTTCCGGTTTGACTTCTATCACAACGTAAACACTGGCAGCGCCATTTATATATATACACTTTATACGCTATATATACACTATATATACGCTACATATATACGCTTTACTATATGGACGCATAAAGCTCCAAAATGCCTACTTGAACTTGTGAAACTTAAAAGAGACGGTGGCAAATTGCACTAAATTGTTGTTTTAAATAGTTTGTTTTTGTTTGTTTTTTTTAGTTTGTGTACGGTTTTTTACTTTTAAAAGCATTTCATTTATATTGTATCCCCTTTTCTATTTAATAATTGATCTCTTAACTATTTTTCCCTTTTGTACTTATTTACTTGCGTGAATGTCATGGCCAGTCTTGCGTAGCGACCCCTACTGGTCAAGCCGGAAATTGCATTACGTATCCGTCACCACGACGGAGAACTATGAGGGCTCGAGGGGTCTCCGTAGTTGCGCAGTTGGATTACGGATTACGCAGTAGTAGAAGTATAACCAGGCCTTGACGGATACTTAAAAAATATTGTAGGCCGACGGAGACGACGCAGAGGCTCTCTGTCTCTCCGTCAACGTAGAGGGCTCTCCGTAACCGACGTACGGCACTTTACGCAGGAGTATAAACTTGGCTTTAACCCCACGCAAAACCATCACAGGCTCATGACTGCGTCCGAGCAACTGCGTGGCCATTGCGTGATCACTAGGCGGAACCATAACTTGGGTTTACCCGTGCTGTCTTTGCATGCTTCATTTGTTGTGTGTGTTCGACCTTCAGCTCATGGACGGACCAGTGCCAGACCTTCAGGTGTTTGCGTTGCTCTTGCACACTCACTTGGCTGGAAGGAAAATCCGCACGGGTTTATTCAGGTATAAGAGACCCGGGGGTTTGGTCGGATGGATTGGCGACTCTGTCTGTTAAACTGTGCAGAACGTTCAGTCCAATTCGATTGAATGATAATATTACCACAAATGAAAGTTTAATTGAAATGTCAATTATGTTATCGTTAACAATGACAGTGCACTCCTTGTACTGCACCCTACATCACTGATGCTGTGATCCTTGCGGTTTCATACATATCTTTGTTGCCAATTGATTTGAACAGAAATGACGTACAAGTTGACTTCCTGGACGTGAACGAGCATTACGACTTTGAACTACAGGAGATTGTAACTCTTGGCAACATCAAAACCATCAAACCAGTAAGTATTTCTAGTTGTCTTTTTTCATGTGAAGGTCTACCTGCTTTTACATTAGAAATGACATTACAGGCTCACAGTTTGTCTAAATGTTGGTCATAATTTCTCTCTTTGTCATCTTCCAAAGAACGATGACATTCTGGTAGAGTGTGTCTACAACACGACCGACCGCAAGGCGCACACTAAGGTGGGCCAGGGTCACGCATCACGGGGCACTGCGTGTATAGATCACGTGTCGTGTCGTATAAATGTACACAATGACCCCTGGCGGATTTTGAACTCACTTCTTTTTTTTCCCTTCGTAGATGGGATTATCGACAATGGATGAGATGTGCCTCGCCTTCGTGTTGTACTATCCTGAGATCCCAGTCCACACGTGCTTGAGCAGTCCAGACATGACCACCATCGAGACGTCGGGATGACTCACACACAAATATTTAAAAACTTAAAATACTTAAAATAATCCCAAATCTGCTTACTTCTTTACTTCTCTCCTAAATTATGTTTTGCTACAGGGTGCCCAATGTGGTCGAACCTGCAGATCAGGAAGATATTATCAACTATCAACATAAACTGAGGAGTCTTCCAGAATACCATCTGATCAGAGATGACAGTGTAAGTGTCACTTTTAACAATAACCTTTTCACGCAATCAATCAATAAATCAATCAATATATACTTCATTGTCCCCAAAGGGGACAATGAAGTATATATTGATTGATTTATCTATAGCTGTCACCATAGATAAAAAGATAAAAGTGAAGTGAAGTTGCACATTTTGTGCAACAAACATACAGACAACCACATAAACACACAGACAACCACATAAACATATAGACAACCACAAAGACATACAGACAACCACATAAACACACAGACAACCACATAAACATATAGACAACCACATAAACACACAGACAACCACATAAACATATAGACAACCACATAAACATACAGACAACCACATAAACATATAGACAACCACATAAACATATAGACAACCACATAAACACACAAACAACCACATAAACACACAGACAACCACATAAACACACAGACAACCACATAAACATATAGACAACCACATAAACATATAGACAACCACATAAACATATAGACAACCACATAAACATATAGACAACCACATAAACATACAGACAACCACATAAACATACAGACAACCACATAAACATACAGACAACCACATAAACATACAGACAACCACATAAACATATAGACAACCACATAAACACACAGACAACCACATAAACATATAGACAACCACGTAAACATATAGACAACCACGTAAACATATAGACAACCACATAAACACACAGACAACCACATAAACATATAGACAACCACATAAACATACAGACAACCACATAAACACACAGACAACCACATAAGCATATAGACAACCACATAAACACACAGACAACCACATAAGCATATAGACAACCACATAAACACACAGACAACCACATAAACACACAGACAACCACATAAACATATAGACAACCACATAAACATATAGACAACCACATAAACATATAGACAACCACATAAACACACAGACAACCACATAAACACACAGACAGCCACATAATCATATAGACAACCACATAGACACACAGACAACCACATAAACATATAGACAACCACATAAACATATAGACAACCACATAAACACACAGACAACCACATAAACATATAGACAACCACATAAACATATAGACAACCACATGAACACACAGACAACCACATAAACACACAGACAACCACATAAACATATAGACAACCACATAAACATATAGACAACCACATAAACATATAGACAACCACATAAACATACAGACAACCACATAAACATACAGACAACCACATAAACATATAGACAACCACATAAACATACAGACAACCACATAAACATATAGACAACCACATAAACATAAAGACAACCACATAAACACACAGACAACCACATAAACACACAGACAACCACATAAACACACAGACAACCACATAAACACACAGACAACCACATAAACACACAGACAACCACATAAACATATAGACAACCACATAAACATATCGACAACCACATAAACATATAGACAACCACATAAACATATAGACAACCACATAAACAACCACATAAACATATAGACAACCACATAAACATATAGACAACCACATAAACATATAGACAACCACATAAACACACAGACAACCACATAAACATATAGACAACCACATAAACATACTGTATATAGACAACCACATAAACATATAGACATTAGGTGGCAGTAGCTCAGTAGGTCCAACTGTCCACATGTTGAACCCCACAAATGTACTGATTGTAAGTCGCTTTGGACAAAAGCGTCTGCTGAATGCCCCTTTACCCTTATTGTTTTATGTATTATTCATGCTTGCCATGACTAGCTGTTTTTGTTTGAACTATTTCACTATTTAATTATATATATATATGTATATTATGTTTTTATATTCTCCTGCACTGTGAGGTGTCCTTGGGTGTCCTGAAAGGTGCCCCCAAATAAAATGTATTATTATTATTGTTATTATTATTATTATTATTATTATTATTATTATTATTATTGCACATCCCACAAGTTTCCGTACAAGGTGCACCAGTCAGAGCAGAGCGTCAATATGTTCACCTCAAACTGTTTACCTAATCGTATTTATTATTCTAATGGTGGGAGGGACAAACGAGTATCTAAATCTGTTAAGTTTACATATGGGCAATCACATTTTTCTTTCAAAAAACATCTTTGTGTGTCATTTGGTACAAATGTCTTCCCCGTCGGCTGAAATGTATGAAATGTTACGGGAGAATGATTGTGTTTCATATTCACTGTGTCTGCCTCCGAATGAGACGAGTCACATTCCAGACAGCCCTCGGCTCATTTCTAACCGACCAGGCCGTCTCTTCTGTCCTTCCAACTCCCAACTCCCAATCGCACCTTTTTAACATGATTAATGTGATGAGCATTTCAAATCAATCAAGCGGTATCCCGCGTCACCGTTCTGCCGGTGTGTGTGTGTGTGCGTGTGCGTGCGTGTGTGTGTGTGTGTGTGTGTGCGTGCGTGTGCGTGTGCGTGTGTGTGTGTGTGGGCTTGTGCATGTCCGTGGGGTCCTGACGCTGCCGTGTGTTGTGGCTCTGATAGACTGAGCGGCTGTTCACCCCGGAGACCAGGGTGCTGAACATGACGGATTCGCCCACCGCCGTCTGTGAGGAGAGAACCGCGAGCACCGCAAGCTCCAACGACGGGGGAACGGCCGGCTCCAGCAGAGACGCGGTCCAGCGGTGTGCTCTGGTGCTGCTTCTGCTGTGGGGTGGGCCGTGATTCTGTGGGCAGGGGGCAGCCCTGTCAACACACGTATACAGCCTCACGTATACAGCCTTAAGGCAGCGCTTACAACAACTGGCGAGGAGGGGGGGGGGGGGGGCGATTTCATGTGATCATGTGTTCACACAATGTTTCTTGTGTGTTCACAAGTAAAGTCTACTGCGTGTACCTTGATTGATACCTGGTTTATATCTCTCTATTTATATTGTTGTTTATATGACAG
The DNA here is from genome assembly GCA_036785325.1 of Urophycis tenuis. Lineage (NCBI taxonomy): Eukaryota > Metazoa > Chordata > Actinopteri > Gadiformes > Phycidae > Urophycis > Urophycis tenuis. Next base: position 30,748 of record JAXIVH010000890.1, read on the forward strand.
ATAGTGGTCACATTATGTATTCCGAATGATTATTAGAAGATGAGATGAAGTATTTCTCTGCTGAATATGCATTTATATGTGTTTCAGTTAGTATTGTTTTAATACAAAATCCAATGTATCCCAAATAAAGTCACAAACCATGTTCAACCACAATTTATGTTTTTCACTTATGATAGTTTTGATACCAAATCCAATGTATCCCAAATAAAATCACAACCCATGTTCAATTGATGTTTTTCAATACAAAATCCAACGTATCCCAAATAAAATCACAATCCGAGTGGGATCAAATGTTCTCTTGTGTGCGGTTGGTTGGTGAACAGATTGTGTTTTCCCGCAGGCCTATGTGGGATGCTCCAGAAGAATGCAGTGATGGACGCTTCATTTCAGTGTCTCTACTGCGCGACGGGGGGCGGGACAAATGAGCTTGAATGGCTCTGGCCCCGCCCACTGACGGCCAGCTCGGTTCGAGGGACTTCTCGCCTGAACGTGCGGAGCTAGCAGGCTAGTTGTTTGTGGCAATGCGGCCGCAATCAGAATGATATCACAGCGAGAACGAGGAGAACTTGCTCGGTTTTACACTGTCACAGACCCCCAAAAGCATCCGAAAGGGTACACTGTCTACAAAGTCACGGCGAGGGTAAGTCGAGACAGGATGAAGCGAGCTAACGGCTAGCTGTCTTGCTACCTCGCTACACCTTCCACTGACATTATTGTGACTATAAACACACGTAACGTAGATTTAACCCTGTCCGTTTGAGCTGTCCTAGCCGTTCACTTGGACAGTATTGCGCCCAGACGAGGCAGACGATGTTGTCGTGGCTATTTAGAAGGCTAGCAGGCGTCCCTTGAAGCTACTACCGCTGGGTTCTCCCACCCGGGGAGCCCGAGCTGCCGTGATGCTGTCCGCCCGGTCCAGCTTCCTGCTGACGGGGGGGGGAGGGACGCTCGCCAGGTGCACAGCTCACCTGGGAGGCGGGGAGGGAGAGAGGGAGGGTGAAAGAGAAAGAAGGAGGGGAGGAGGGAGAAAGAGAAAGAGAACACATCTGGAGGTGTTCACTCTTGAGGTGAATGCTGGAAACGAAAGCACACCTCTCTCTCTCTCTCTCTCTCTCTCTCTCTCTCTCTCTCTCTCTCTCTCTCTCTCTCTCTCTCTCTCTCTCTCTCTCTCTCTCTCGCGTTGTCCACACCCCTGTTGGCCACTTCGTTATTATACGGTACACTATTGATTATTTAATCCCAGATAAAAAAGTTAAAATATTATACATATGCAACTATTACAACTTCAGTTTTTTCACCAAATGAACCCATGTGGGTTTAGCAGCCATTGAACCGTTCACCAGTAAGGTGCATGTTATTTCTGTGTGTGCTGTGATACATCACATCAAAGTTACAACACGTGGTCCATGTTGACATGGCCCCAAACATCTCGTAGTCTCGCCAGCCAGGGAGCGGCCAGCCTCTCGTTCACCACAACGGCTCCATAATGCGGTCATTGTCAGAGGCGTGAGGACGCGTTGCCTCGCGCTGCTGGGCTCTCCTCCTCCTCCTCCTCCTCCTCCTCCTCCTCCTCCTCTTTAGAAACTCTTCCAGCTGTGCTCTGCGACGTCTCCGTCGGCCCCCTCGCCTCCGACTCCGACGCGCTCAGGCAGGAAACGGTGGTCAAGGAATAATGGTGGTCAAGGAATAACAGTGGTCAAAGAATAGCTTCGCAATCTGCTGTCTTCTCTTTCCCCGTCCACAGATTATCTCC
>JAXIVH010000891.1:0-5000 GCA_036785325.1 Urophycis tenuis
GACGTAATAATCTTTAGCTCTGATAGTGAGCTCTTGCTTTCTCTCGCTCTCTCTCTCGCTTTCCTTTCTCTTGTTCCTCCCCCTTTAGTCACCCACCGCCCCCGTCTTAACAACAGAGTCCCACAACAGTGTTGAACACTACTTTGTACATACAATTTGCATACTATATTGTATGTCTCAATCCTTTCTATGTATGTATGTATGTGCCGTGTGTGTGTGTTTGTGTGCCGTGTGTGTGTGTGTGTGTGTGTGTGTGTGTGTGTGTGTGTGTGTGTGTGTGTGTGTGTGTGTGTGTGTGTGTGTGTGTGTGTGTGTGTGTGTGTGTGTGTGTGTGTGTGTGCGCCGTGTGTGTGTGTGTGTGCGGTCGGTTCAAGCAGCCAGCCCTCTGATGTGTTGTGTGCCCTGTGTGCACATCTCCCCTCTGATGTGGGGCGAACCGGGGGCCGGTTTACCGTCAGAAACCGGCCCCGGCCATTGTCCATTTGTCTCCTCTCTGTATGGGCCGCAGCCACGCCGGCCGCTCTTTACAGAGCGCGCCTTTTATTCTCCCCTCACAAACCTTCCCTTCTTTTGTCTCCGCCCCCGCCCCCCTTCCCACCCGGCTTTTGTCCCCCCCCCCCCCCGTTACCTGTGTGCGCAGGTGTGCCCCGGGTTTCCTCGGCGACTACTGCCAGCACAAGGACCCCTGCACCCGGACCCCTGCCTCAACGGCGGGGAACTGCAGCGCGCCCCTGTCGCCGGGGCTGCTGGTGCCGGGCGCGCCCACCTGCGCCTGCCCGCTGGGCTTCGCGGGCCGCCACTGCCAGAAGCCGCAGAACTCCTCCTGCTTCCCGGCCAACCCCTGCACCAACGGCGGCCGCTGCACCCTGCTGCCCCAGGACAAGTACAGGTGTAGCTGCGGCCGAGGATGGACAGGTGCGTTGGCTAGTTCTGTGTGTGGGGGAGGGGAGTAACGGCGATTAGAGGCCGGCGTTGACCGTGCTGTGTTGACCTCGGCAGGCCCCGCGCTGCGAGCGCGAGGACAGCTGCCTGTCGGGCCCCTGCCGCAACGGCGCCACCTGCAGCTCGCCGGCGGCCGGCCGCTACGTGTGCTCCTGCCCGCCCGGCTACACCGGGACGGACTGCCTGAACGACACGGACGAGTGCGCCGCCGGCGCCGCCAGCCCTGCAAGAACCAGGGCGTGTGCGTCAACACGCCGGGCTCCTACAGGTCAGAGCCGCCCGGGGCGCTAACGCAGGGGGGGGTGGGGGGGGGGATGGCACCCGGGGAATGCACGCACGAGCTCGCTCGCACTCTTTAGCTCTCTCTCTCTCTCCTCTCGCGTCGGCCGCGCCATGCTACCACACCAGCGAGACTTAACGAACCCTTGAGACTTAACGAACCCCTTGCGTCCCCCACAGGTGCACCTGCGCCCCCGGCTTCACGGGCCCCCACTGCGAGACCCCGTACGTGCCGTGCTCGCCCTCGCCCTGCCTGAACGGGGCGACCTGCCGCCCGACCTCCGACACCAGCTACTGGTGCCACTGCCTGCCAGGTACGGGGGAACTGTGTGTGAAAAACACCCATGCAATTAGCAGCCAATCAGAGCAAACCAAAGAGAGGGGAACGGGGGCTGCCGGGCACATCAGGCTGCCGGGCGAGTCCACAGCCTGGTATGTACACGGGCTTATCAGAGATAAACAATTACGACTGCGGGACGGCGTTTACGCCACAATACCCCGCTGATAGGACCACAACAATGGCTGCAATAATAACATGGCGGTAGAGGGCTTTTATGGGTATTTGCTTACTGTAAAATATTGACCCTTAAAAAAAAGACTGTAATCCATACATAGATGTATCTTTTGCTCTCCACGCTGAGCTGTTTGATTTGTCAACAGTGGATTTGAGCTGACGGTGTTGCACTGCGCTGTCCTCTCGCACCCTGAGCCGCTGTAAAGTGGGCTGTAGCCAGAGCTGCTTTACACTCGGATGTATACACAACATTATGTATACAACACCTCGTACATGAAGCTGTGTCTATTATAACTTTTGGACATGCTATGACGGTAACAAACACTCACATGGTCAGGAGGCAGGAAGTCCGAGAAAGACTGTGTGTGTGGTGTGTGTGTGATTTGTGTGATTGTGTGTGTGTGTGTGAAACGGAAGGGTTTAGCATTGGGATTATATTGTGAAATGTAAGCAACAAAGAATTGCTTATTTTAGGGACGGAGCGCCCAAGATGTAAATCATAAATGTTTGTTTTAAGCTTAACTGAAACTCAAACGACCAGCGACCCCGTGAATTCTGAGGAGAAAGCGTGTGTGCGTGTGCGCGTGCGTGTGTGTGTGTGCGTGTGCGTGCGTGCGTGTGTGCGTGTGTGTGTGTCTGTGACATGAATGTGTCACTAGCTGCCGTTCCAGAGGGATTGTAAGGCCGCTGCAGAAAGTCTCATACATGTGCTGTACTTTCTACATGTAAAATACACACACGCACACACACGCACACGCTTGCCGTAATCATCACGCAACTCTTCCCCTGCTTTGCTCCCCAGGGTTCAACGGCACCAACTGTGAACACAACATCAACGACTGCCCCGGCCACAAGTGTGCCAACGGAGGACCTGCATGGACGGGGTCAACACCTACAACTGCCAGTGCCCCCCGGAGTGGACCGGTATGTTTCACTGTGGGTCCGAGGACCCGGCTGGGAACACGTAGACTGGGTCTGGCAACGAGGTGGCAGCCGCGCCCGCGCCCCCCCTGTTGACACGCCACCGCTGCCCGGGACGCCATGATTGCGTTCAATAGCCGCGTTGGCAAAACGCATTCATTTTCAATCCTTAATGACTCCTTAATTCAATACAACTAGTCCATCGGGATGTCTCAAAAAGCCCTGACATTTCAACCAAATCGGAAGAAAATAATTTAGAATGAAATCCCATTCCTCCGACGAAATGGAATGGATTTGCAATAGCAGGGGGGGCAGGTCTTTCCTGCACCCCAGCACCATGAACCCCCCCCCCCTGCGGGCCGTCAGAGGAAGTACACCTTCGTGACTTCTGCAGCCCCGGGGGGGCGGGGGGGGGGCTTCACGAAACGCCCACTCGTTGACATTTCCTCCGAGTGCTCTTTAAGACAGTCTTTAAGACACTCGCGTTTTGAGGGCAACCCGACACGCATCCACCCCACTAGAGTGCGGATCGGGCCGGGATTTTCCGTCCGAGCCCGGCCCGCTTCCGTACAGGAACCGTTACCCGGACCGAGCCGAGCCCGACAGGCGTCAAGCTTTAATGTCCGATCCCGAAATTATATGAAAGGCCGCTTTTATGATTAAGCAACTGCAAGAGCATTTGGAAAACGTGACGAAGACTCATATTACTCATGAAATATTTGTTACAAAATATTTCCAAAATGTATTTGAAACTTTATCAAATTAGGCTTCATCAAAGCAGCAACACACCCATTTAAACCAGACAGGTCACAACATTAAAAATGAGGCAAGAATTAAAGACTTGTTTTTAGGTATATAGTTTGCCTCTGTATTATGAAATGAGTGCATACAAAGTACCGATAAACTAAATGAATAAATAATTATTTTCGTGTAGTTGTATACTGCGATAATAATGTATGGTTGTCACAAAATCCCACGGCACACCCGGACTTGCCTCACGGCACACCGTTTGGGAACCAATGCTCTAACCCCCCCCCCCATCACCATGTCCACCTCCCCCCCCCCCGCCCCCACCCCCCCCCCCCCCCCCCGCAGGGCCAGCACTGCACGGAGGACGTGGACGAGTGTCGCCTGCAGCCCAACACCTGCCAGAACGGGCGGCACCTGCAGCAACCTGATGGGCAGCTACGTGTGCGTAGTGCGTCAACGGCTGGAGCGGCACCGACTGCTCGGAGGAACATCGACGACTGCGCACGGCGGCGTGCAGCGCCGGCTCCATCTGCACCGACCGCGTGGCCTCCTTCGTCTGCTTCTGCCCCCCCGGCAAGACAGGTGGGTCGCCGCCTGCCGCCACCGCCAGGGATGGGGGGGGGGTAAAGGGGGGGGCATTTAGCAGACACTTTTGTCCAGAGCGACTTACAATCAGTACATTTTGCGGGGTTCGACGTGTGGACAGTTGGAGGAGGGCGGGGGATTAAGGGGATCGAACCGCCGACCCTACGGTGAGTGGGACAACCCGCTCTGTCCACCCGCTCTACCCAGTGAGCTTTTGTTGCCCCAGGGGCCGGGGGGGGTGGCTTCCGCAGCCCACTGAGACTGCCGCCCCCCCCCGGTTTTTATGGTTGTGTATCGCAGCGAGCGGCGGTCTGGCCTTGGCCGGTGAGCGCCCCTGATTGATTTCCCAACGTGGTCGCTGCCTGACTCCCCAACGCCAGCCGATAAGAGAGAGACGCTCGCGCTCTCTACGCTCGTGTGCAATCCCGTTCGGCAGCGAAGCAAAGGCACGTTCTCATCGTGAGGAAGCCTTCTGTGCGGATATCTGTTCGTGTTTTGAGCGTCGAAATTCAGTTTTGTTTCAGACGAAGCGGTTTTGATGCGACACTTTCCTGGCCGACGACTGCGTTTGGCAGAGTGCCGCGCTTCTCGCGCGTAATGAGATTCCCGCCCCTGTGCACTGATTGGCCCGTCGGTTTGACACTGACGGGACCGAGGCCAGACTGATAGAAACAGAATGTGAACTGGTGAGATGAGGATGATCTCAGGAGGATGGGCTCCAGACCGACAACACCCAGAACACTCATCTGTTTGTTTTTGAATGACTCATCGTAACCCTTTGTGTGTGTGGTGTGTGTGTGTGTGTGTGTGTGTGTGTGTGGTGTGTGTGTGTGTCGTGTGTGTGTGTGTGTGTGCACGTGCCATTGTGTTGTGCGTGTGATTGTCTGTGTGCATGTGCCTCTGTGTCTGTGTGTTTGTGTGTGTGCGCCTCTGTGTGTGATTGTGTGCGTGCACGTGCCTGTGCGTGTGTGCCTCTGTGTGTGTGTGTGATTGTGTGTGTGTGTGTGTG
>JAXIVH010000891.1:7500-37999 GCA_036785325.1 Urophycis tenuis
CTGTGTGTGTGTGTGTGTGCGTGTGTGTGTGTGTGTGTGTGTGGCGGATGTGTTGCTCTCTTCCAGGCTTCAGCGGGGACACTTGCCAGATCGACATCGACGAGTGCTCCAGCACGCCCTGCATGAACGGCGCCAAGTGCAACGACCGGCCCAACGCGTTCAGAGTGCGAATGCGCCGAAGGTAACGACACTGGCGGCGAGTGCGGTCCCCGCCCGGGGACGCCCGGTTTGAAAACGCAACCCGCGGTTGTATCAGTACTCAGTGTGTTTGTGTCGGGTTTGCCGATCACCCATTCACCTTTTTTTTTTTTCTTTTTTTTTTTTTCTCGATCTTACACACAGTTCAGTTTCAGTTTTTATCTTGGTTGGTTCATTGTCTTTTAGTAAGGAGTCCCCCCCCCCCCCCCCCTCTCTGCCTCTCTTGCTCTCTCTCTCTCTCTCTCTCTCTCTCTCCCTCTCTCCCTCTCTCTTTCTCTCACTCACTCTCTCTCTCTTTCTCTCTCTCTCACGCTTTCTCTACCCCTCTCTCTCACTGCCTCTCTCACACTCCTTCACTGACTCTCCCCCCCCTCTCTCTCTCTCTCTCTCTCTCTCCTCTCTTGCTCGCTCTCCTCCCTCTCTCTTTCTCTCACTCTCTCTCTCTCTCTCTCTCTCTCTCTCTCTCTCTCTCTCTCTCTCTCTACCCCTCTCTCTCACTGCCTCTCTCTCACGCTCCTTCACTGATTCCCTCCCTCCCTCCCTCCCTCCCTCCCTCTCTCCCTCCTCCCCCCCCCCCCAGGCTTCATGGGGCTGCTGTGCACGGAGAACGTCAACGACTGCGTGCCGGAGCCGTGCCACTACGGCGTGTGTCGCGACGGCATCGCCACCTTCTCCTGCGAGTGCAACCTGGGCTACACGGGCTCCATATGCAACATCCAGGTGCAGGAGTGCCACAGCAACCCCTGCCAGAACCGCGGCCGCTGCATCGACCTGGTCAACGCCTACCAGTGCAACTGCCTCCCCGGCACCACCGGTCAGTGGCGCGGAGAGCGTGGAGCCTGCGGGGCCTCCAGGGGGGACTTGGAGAGAGTTACTTTAGGCGGAGGGGGGGGGGGGGGGGGTGCAGGCTTGGTGGGAGTGGAGGAGTAGTGAGTAGAGATGGATAGGGGGATTGATATTATGGTAGCGGACAATATGAGAAAGAGCGGTACAATTCTACTAGGACTCCAAAACAATATATTCCTGAATACAATTCCAATAACGAAACAAAAAATAATGAAACAAAAAAAAAGAAGAGCTTGTCTTTTGGTTATCATGTTGTCAGTGCAGTGAATATATAGTGCAGCACAAAACAACTGGAGCACAGTCAACCACCAGAGGCCCTGATCTGCGGCGCGTCATGCGGCAGAGCTTGTGCGCTTGAACCCTGGGTAATCTGGGCCAGTCGCTCTAATCCACACGTCAGGACAGGTGTGATGGGGTAACATAGCCGGGGCCCCATTCATGCTCCTCAGGACTCCCTGGGGCCCGATTCATTCCCATGGTCCTGTGAGAGAGAGTGAGAGAGAGTGAGAGTGAGAGAGAGAGGAGAGAGAGAGAGAGTGAGAGAGAGAGAGTGAGAGAGAGAGAGTGAGAGAGAGAGAGAGAGAGAGAGAGAGAGAGGAGAGAGAGAGAGAGAGAGGAACCATCACCCCCACCCATTCCATTAACCAGTGTGTGTGTGTAACCATAGTGTGTGTGTGTGTGGGGGTTCAATTTCCGTGTGTGTGAATGAGCGTGTGCGTGTGAGGGTCACAGTCCAGGATAAGCGCAGTGCTAGGCACAACACCGGCCCGGAGATTAGTGCCTCCGTACTCTGCTACCACCCCCCCCACCGGAGTCCGTATTGTACTGTATTAGGCCGTCCCGGAGAGCACTTAAGGCTCTGCTCTGTGGTCTCATTTTTCAGGGGGTCATGCATACCCACACACAGCCCCCCCCCCCACCCACCCACCCCACCTCACTCTCCCTCGCTTAATAGCTCTCTATTCTCAATTACCCTTTAGCTCGTTCCTCCTCCCCTTCGTTTGGTTCTCTCTCTCTCTCTCTCTATCTGGTCCTTCCCCCGTTCTGCCGCGACCTGGCGCCGTGTGATGACCTGGCGTGGGCTCTCTCTGTCTAATCAGAAGTCCTCTCGTGTTAAATGCTTTTCTCTGCTCCCGGGGTGTCGCTCCTCCCCTCCTTCAGCCCTTAGCTTCTGCTTCTCTCATCACAGGCAGGATGGATCAGTACTGTATTTCACCGCTTTCACTTCTTTCATTCCCCCCGCTGGGGCTCTCGCGGTGTCTCGCTCCCCCTGGTGCGACGCAGGGTTATGACCGTTGGTTTTTTTTTTTTGCGACGACAGCCCTCGAGACCTTTTCACTGGGGCCTTAAAATCAGCCGTCAACCTATTTTTTCGTTGAGCTATATTATTGTGTTATTATATTATTATTATTTGTATTGTTTATTTATTAAAGGGTAAAGGGGGCATTTAGCAGACGCTTTTGTCCAAAGCGACATACAATCGGTACATGTGTGGGGTTTGGACATGTGGACAGTTGGAGGAGGTGGGGGATCAAAAGGATCGAACCGCAGACCCTACGGTTAGTGGACGACCCGCTCTGTCCACTCGCTCTACCCACTGAGCTACTGCCGCCTATTTTGCTGACTATTGAAATACATCCCCCCCCCCTGGATCAATAAATTACCTACTATCTCACTACTATTACTACTACTACCACTACTATTACTGCTACTTCAAGCAGTATGTCCATATCACACTGCGTTCGTTCTCCATCAGATTCTGTACGTCGGCGTCAGACGCTGCTGCTGTTGCAACTGCCACGTTTCGTTCCCAGTTGACGGTGCTCTCTCTCTCTCTCTCTCTCTCTCTCTCTCTCTCTCTCTCTTCTCTCTCTCTCTCTCTCTCTCTCTCTCTACAGGAATGAACTGCGAGATCAACGAGGATGACTGTGCCAGCAACCCCTGTGAGTACGGAGAGTGTCGGGACGGCATCCACGAGTTCAAGTGCGAGTGCACCCCGGGATACACAGGTAACCCCCCCCCCCCCCCCCCCCCACCACCACCGTGCCCTTTGACCCCCGTCGAACACCACAGCAGATTCTCACCTCATTCCCGTCTGGGTTAGTTGTTTGCAAAGTCTCTCGCTCACCGACGGCAATCAATACATTAAATGTTGCGACCAAAGAAAACATGTCAGGGTTTTTTCAATCGATATAAAAAGGGGCATTTAGCAGACGCTTTTGTCCAAATCAATACATTTGGGGTTCGACCCTACGATGAGTGGACGACCCGCTCTGTCCACCCGCTCTGTCCACTGAGCTACTGCCGCCCCCACTACTACTGCCGATATGAATCCAAATCGGTGGCGTTTGCATGCCTGTAACACTGTAAGCCCGACCGATAGTTTCATTAGGGCCGAATGGAACGATTGTATTTCTTTTTAGGTGGGTTTATTCCACGTCACTCTTAACTCTGTAATCCTCCGCCTCAAAACTTAGCTCTGTGAACTCTGATTGCACACACTGATTACAGTCATTCAAAACGTCAGTGATCTCGTTGCCTTTACTTGTCAAGCACTCTGCATCGCTGTTGCTGCAAAATCCACACCGATAAAGTTTGATCCCAAATCGTTGAAAGAGCGCACTTTCACGAAAAAACCCCCCACAGCCATGGGACACGTCTGGTGTAAAAGTTAGGCAGGACTGCAGAGTCACTCCCCATCTTCCGGAAGAGACTTAAGACCCACTTGTTCAGAGTTCACCTGAACCCTGCATTACCCTACCCTCGCGCTCTTATTCGTTGTACGTCTTGGCACTTTAATCGCTCTTTGTAATTCGGCACTTTGTTCGCTTTTTGTAACTTGGCACCTAGTCAGAGATGTTGTATACTAGCAATGGTTAATCTAGTGTTAATTAGATAGTGTTAGCAATGGTTAATCTAATGCTTGAAACGTGTTCTGGTGACTTTCTTACTGTATCAGCAGCAATGAAACGTTTCACCTTCTTATGACAAAAGTACTCTTTGTAAGTCGCTTTGGATAAAAGCGTCTGCTAAATGCCCTGAATGTAAATGTAAATGTGTGTCGAGACGCGTGCTGACCACCCCACCCCCACCCCTTCCCCGTTCCCTCAGGGACCAAGTGCGACGTGGAGATCAACGAGTGTCTGTCCAACCCCTGCATGAGCGGCGGCACCTGCATGGACAAGGTGAACCGCTTCCACTGCCTGTGTCCCCCCGGCACCCACGGGCCCATGTGCCACTCGGGGACGGACCACTGCGCCGCGCGGCCCTGCGTCCACGGGGAGTGTGTGGAGCAGCAGAACGGGTGAGCTTCACTCACACACACACACACACACACACACACACCAGGATACGTTAGCATAGCTCGCAGGTCACACACCCGGATACGTTAGCGTAGCTCGCAGGTCGCACACCTGCACTGTGTCTCAATCCACGTACTTCCACGAGTACACTTCCGTACGTGTACTGTGTGCACTATGTACTTACTGATGTAGTGCGTGAATTCCGTCTAAGAAGTACCGTCTCAAATGAAGCACCTCCCGTTTTGCACTTACCGGAAATGACGATACAAGCGTTCGTTCCCGTATCAGCATTCACGTATAAGCATATCAGCACAAACCGTTCACATATGACATCTGTCATACATCTGTCTAACAATAAAATGGTGATACATAACGAAAAATAACCACTTTTCGATTGATGTGTAAAGTTATATCTTACATTTTAAAAGGAGTGGTATGGGCCAACGGTCCACAGGTGTCGTCTGCAATCTTTATCAGATTTTTTTGGAAAGTGCTGGCGTTCCCTCCCCTTCCGTTACGTAGACAAAATGGCGACCATTGAGGGTGAAAAGTGTCCAGCGTTGTACACTCAGCTTTTTGACCGTTATGAGTGCACCATCAGGGTACTAGCAGTGTACTGCGTCTTGCCGCAATTACAAGTGTGAACGCACTATGTACTCAAAAAAGGAAGTTTAAGTGCGCAAGTACGTGGATTGAGACATAGACCTGGATACGTTAGCATAGCTCGCAGGTCACACACCCGGATACGTTAGCATAGCTCGCAGGTCACACACCGACGGTAGGTTAGCATAGCTCGCAGGTTACACACACCCGGATACGTTAGCATAGCTCGCAGGTCGCACACCTGGATACGTTAGCATAGCTCGCAGGTCGCACACCTGGATACGTAGCATAGCTCGCAGGTCACACACCCGGATAGGTTAGCATAGCTCGCAGGTCACACACCCGGATAGGTTAGCATAGCTCGCAGGTTACACACACCCGGATACGTTAGCATAGCTCGCAGGTCGCACACCTGGATACGTTAGCATAGCTCGCAGGTCACACACCCGGATACATTAGCATAGCTCGCAGGTCACACACCCGGATAGGTTAGCATAGCTCGCAGGTCACCACATTGGAACCGGTGATCCATGCTCATGAAAAAAAGCGGGGCACCTCTTTATTTTGTGATGTCACAAACCGTGTGCCGGCGGGTACGAGAAACCTCCCTGAGAGCCGGAAGCCCTTTTCCCCCCTCGGGAGAGGTGGAGCCAGGCCCGGAATGTACCCTTTTGAAAAAGGCAGCGACCCGAAACCTCGGGCTGGAACCGGAGAGCTCGGCCCAGCCCACCCCCCCCCCCCCCACACACACACACACACCGCGGCCCGTCGCCATGCGCACCAGCTTCTATAGACCCGTTCTGTGTGTGTTGGGTCCTCCAGGTATCACTGCAGCTGCGAGGCGGGCTGGGAAGGCCAGCGCTGCGACTCGGAGCGGGACGAGTGCCAGTCCGGGCCGTGCCAGCACGGCGGGACCTGCGTGGACCGGGCACAACGGATTCACTCACCTGCCGGTGCCGGCTCGGCTTCGCAGGTAAAGACACCTTTCAGCGCCGGGCGACCCTCGGGTCCAAAGGTCGACCTGCTTACATGGCTCATCAAAATAATGAGTGTGTGTGTGTGTGTGTGTGTGTGTGTGCATGCGCGTTTGTGCGTGTGTGTGTGTGCGTGCGCGTGTGTGTGCGTGTGTGTGCCTTTGGTGAGGACCACAATACGAATACAATATAAACACGCATTAGCAAGAGCCCTATCTCACTGGCCCAACAGCACAGCAGATCGGTGCTTCTTTCGTTGTCTCTGGAGAAGGAAGGGAACATTGCACATCGCAGTGTCCTCGGCGCCGCGCCGTCGGTAGTCCGCACTCGTGCTTCCGCGTCGACTCTGAACAACTCGAGTCTTATGGGAAGTGAAAGACCCGACAGTGCCTCGTCATCACTTACACCCAGGGAGTGTAACGGGGCCTGCCAGCATCAGCAGCCGAACTCACCGCTGAATCCTCCCCAACCCCCCCCCCCCTCTCTCTCTCTCTCTCTCTCCCTCTACCTCTCTACCTCTCTACCTCTCTCTCTCTCTCTCTCTCTCTCTCTCTCTCTCTCTCTCTCTCTCTCTCTACCTCTCTACCTCTCTCTCTCTCTCTCTCTCTCTCTCTCTCTCTCTCTCTCTCTCTCCCTCTCTCCTCCCCTCAGGAGTGAACTGCGAGAGGAACATTGATGAGTGTGCCTCTGGGCCCTGTCTGAACCAAGCCACCTGCGTCGACGGCATCAACGGCTACACCTGCCAGTGCAGTCCTCCGTACACAGGCAAGATGACGCACTTAAAGGTTTCACTGGTTACCCTGCAAAAGCCCTCGGTGCTGATTTAGCAATGCCTTAGCCACTGTTTAACCAGGGTTAGACAACAAAACACACCCGAGTTTATATTTGATTTGAGTTATATATTAATGTATTCCTTCGGATCTGCTTTCCGTGGAAGCTGTGATGTGCTACAGATTTTGTGATTCGTGGTCAATGTGTAATCTATACAGTAGCAATGGATTTTTTTTTGGGGGGAGGGGCCAGAACAGAACAGAGAGGTGTTTCATTCTCTTGGGATCTGCCGTGGATGACACCGATACACATTAACCTGCTATTGCTAACAAGTGCTTCGTTGTGGTTTACAGGTAAACTGTGTGACCGGGAGCTGCTTCCCTGCGCGTCTCACCCCTGCGAGAGGGAGGGGTCTGCCACCCCACCCCAGACTACACCTCCTACACCTGCAGATGTCCCAGCGGCTGGCAAGGTGTGTTTGATCCCCCCAATGCACCCGTGTTAACGCTGGGTTATGCTTAATTTATGCTTCCGCATTGACGCTGGGGGGCTTCCAGACCCTTTACGTCCTTGCGGACCACCCTTGCAGACCGCCCTTGCAGACCACCCTTGTATCCACCGCAAGGGCCTGACGTGCACCTCCCAAAAATCCTAGACGTGTGTCGAGGCATTTCGACACGTAAACCCCACGCAGAACCATCGCGGTCTCATGACTGTGTCCAAGCAACTGCGTGGCCATTGCGTGATCACTACGTAATCCCTACGCGGAACCATAACTCCGCCTCTACTCCGCGTGGTGGGACACGCCTGGTGCCGTGGCGCTGAGAAACACGCGTGTTGTAAACGGAATCGCCACATATCGCTTCCATCGTTTTTTTTTTCCCTCTATCGAGATTGAGTAGTGTTCTAGCGAATAGCGGTTGTGATATTGTTGCTGTTGGTGTGTAAATGAAGGTTTTAAACAGAGAAGTCTGGTGATCCGCCTTGACAACACACAAACCCGTACCACGCCAGACTTCTTTTTCGCCACTTCTTTCACCGCCGTGCTTTAGCAACGCGCCGAAACCCCCCCCGATGGCGGCAATATGAACGCCCCCGTCTGATTAGTCGTAAAAGCAAGGCAGGTGCAATCTATTTTGATCTGGTTTCCCCCTCTCCGCGGAGCCCCCCCACCCCCGGTGTAAACGCATAACAAGTTTGTCTGCAAAGGACTTCTTCGGTCTTGGCCCGCCAAAACAAAATGGACTTGTTTTGAATTAATGCCGCTTTACTCTGGAGGTTGTTCAGTACCGATGTGGTCTCTGGAGGTTGTACGGTAATGATGTGGTCTCTGGAGGTTGTGCGGTACCAATGTGGTCTGTGGAGGTTGTGCAGTGGTCTCTAGAGGTGGTGCGGTACCGATGTGGTCTCTGGAGGTTATGCGGTACCGATGTGGTCTCTGGAGGTTATGCGGTGGTCTCTGGAGGTTGTGCGGTACCGATGTGGTCTCTGGAGGTTATGCGGTGGTCTCTGGAGGTTGTGCGGTACCGATGAGGTCTCTGGAGGTTATGCGGTACCGATGAGGTCTCTGGAGGTTATGCGGTACCGATGAGGTCTCTGGAGGTTATGCGGTACCGATGAGGTCTCTGGAGGTTATGCGGTGGTCTCTGGAGGTTGTGCGGTACCGATGAGGTCTCTGGAGGTTATGCGGTGGTCTCTGGAGGTTGTGCGGTACCGATGAGGTCTCTGGAGGTTATGCGGTACCGATGAGGTCTCTGGAGGTTATGCGGTACCGATGAGGTCTCTGGAGGTTATGCGGTACCGATGTGGACTCTGGAGGTTGTTCTGTACCGATGAGGTCTCTGGAGGTTGTGCATTACCAATGTGGTTTCTGGAGGCTGTGCGGTACCGATGAGGTCTCTGGAGGTTGTGCGGTACCGATGTGGTCTCTGGAGGTTGTGCGGTACCGATGTGGTCTCTGGAGGTGGTGCAGTGTACTGACGTCGTCCCCTGTGCACGGCGACACGCAGGGTTCCGCTGCAACGAGGACGTGGACGAGTGCAGGAACAGCCCGTGCCGGAACAACGCGCACTGCATCAACAACCAGGGCAGCTACACGTGCGAGTGCCGGCCCGGCTACAGCGGCCACAACTGTCAGACCAACATCGACGACTGCTCTCCCAGTGAGTTACCCGGCGAAAGCCGTCCCACTCGCCTTTGTGTGTGCGTCATTGTGAAAGGAACATTGCACATTATTGGGGGGAAAAAAAAGTCAAGTCAAAAGATGTAAAGCCTACATGAGGATACAAACGTCAGAAAGCTAACGTGCAGGCGTACACCGAAAAGGACAGACACACATTGTAACGAATGACTCAGAATGACTTGAATTGCTGTCATCATCATCGTCATCATCATCATCATCATCATCATCATCATCATCATAATGGATTCAAATGGACTTCAGTCTTTTATTCTGACATGTTATGTTCCCCCCCCCTCCCCTCCCCAGACCCGTGTCAGAACGGCGGCTCCTGCAACGACGGCGTGACCGAGTTCTCCTGCGCCTGCCGGCCGGGCTTCACGGGCCAGCGCTGTGCCACCGAGATGGACGAGTGCGGCAGCCAGCCCTGCCAGAACGGCGGCAAGTGCCACGACTACGTCAACAGCTTCGTGTGCCAGTGCCGCCCTGGGTACCGCGGCATCTTCTGCGAGCACAGCATCCGGCAGTGCACAGAGAGGTAGGCCGTACTCCGTACTCGGTAGGTTGTACTCCGCAGTGCACGGAGAGGTAGGCCGTACTCCACAGTGCACAGAGAGGTAGGCCGTACTACACAGTGCACAGAGAGGTAGGCCGTACTACACAGTGCACAGAGAGGTAGGCCGTACTCCGTACTCGGTAGGTTGTACTCCGCAGTGCACGGAGAGGTAGGCCGTACTCCACAGTGCACAGAGAGGTAGGCCGTACTACACAGTGCACAGAGAGGTAGGCCGTACTCCGTACTCGGTAGGTTGTACTCCGCAGTGCACGGAGAGGTAGGCCGTACTACACAGTGCACAGAGAGGTAGGCCGTACTCCACGGGTAGGCCGTAGTCCGCAGTGCATGGAGAGGTAGGCCGTAGTCCGTAGGCTGTACTCCACAGTGCACAGAGAGGTAGGCCGTACTCCACAGGTAGGCCGTACTCCGCAGTGCACGGAGAGGTAGGCCGTACTCCGGCAGTGCACAGAGAGGTAGGCCGTACTCCGAAGGTTGTACTCCGCAGTGCATGGAGAGGTAGGCGTACTCTGCAGTGCACGGAGAGGTAGGCCGTACTCCGCAGTGCATGAAGAGGTAGGCCGTACTCTGTAGGTTGTACTCCGCAGTGCACGGAGAGGTAGGCCGTACTCCGCAGTGCATGAAGAGGTAGGCCGTACTCCACAGTGCACGGAGAGGTAGGCCGTACTCCGCAGTGCATGAAGAGGTAGGCCGTACTCCACAGTGCACGGAGAGGTAGGCCGTACTCTGCAGTGCATGGAGAGGTAGGCCGTACTCTGCAGTGCATGGAGAGGTAGGCCGTACTCCACAGCGCACGGAGAGGTAGGCCGTACTCCGCAGTGCACGGAGAGGCAGGCCGTACTCCGCAGTGCACGGTCCGTCGCCATCGTCGAATAATGGTCCGACGCGAGACTCCCGTTGTTTGTCCGTGCTATTTTTAACTCCTAAGGTCCTTCAAGGTGAATGTGGCGTTGGTAGTGTTGTTTGCTGCGGGGTTAAGATAAAACAGTCATCGGACCGTATTGAACAGGGAACTAAGGGAGAGAGCAAACACTATGTACCCACTCGTGTACAGTAAACATGTTATTCGTTCATTGACGTGAATGAGTGAATTACGAATTGGCGTTCAAGTGAATTCAAATGAAGTGTAGGAAGTCGGAAGTCAAATTGAGGACGAGTCGTGGGGCTGTAAGCCATGGAGCCCCCCCCACCTCTCCTCATCGATGACCCTCGCCTCCCCCCCAGCTCCTGCCTGAACAACGGCACCTGCGTGGACGACATCGGCGCCTTCTCCTGCCGCTGCCGCTCCGGGTTCTACGGGGCGTTCTGCGAGTTCGAGCACAACGAGTGCGACTCGCAGCCCTGCCAGAACGGAGGAACGTGCACGGACGGCCTGGGCACCTACCGCTGCACCTGCCCCGTCCGCTACGGCGGACAGAACTGCCAGGTACCGCGCATGTGTGTGTGTGTGTGTCTGTGTGCGTCTGCGTGTGTATGTGTGCGTGTGTGTGTGCGCGTGCGTGTGTGTGATTGTGTGTGTGTGTGTGTGTGTGCGTGTGTGTGTGTGTGTGTATGTATGTATGTGTGTGTTTGCGTGTGTGGATGTGTGCATGCATGCTTGTGTGTGTGTGTGTGTGTATGTTCACCCAACCAGATTCGGCAGCGAGCAGA
This sequence comes from Urophycis tenuis, assembly GCA_036785325.1. Classification (NCBI taxonomy): domain Eukaryota; kingdom Metazoa; phylum Chordata; class Actinopteri; order Gadiformes; family Phycidae; genus Urophycis; species Urophycis tenuis. The sequence goes on from JAXIVH010000891.1 coordinate 18,598, forward strand.
AAGTTTGTACTGGGAAGAAGCAAAAAAAAAAAAAAAAAAAAAAAAGAGAGACTTCATCATTCCTCCCTGTGTTCTTTCGCGCTCACGTTTTTGCTAACTCAGCCCGGTCGCTTCCTCTTCCTGTCTCTCTCTCTCTCTCTCTCTCTCTCTCTCTCTCTCTCTCTCAATCTCCCCGTGTGTGCGTCCAGAACTTTGTGAACCTGTGCAGCCAGGTGCGCTGCAGGAACGGGGGCTCCTGCTCACAGACGGAGACGTCCTGGACCTGCCACTGCCCCCTGGGCTGGACGGGCCTGTACTGCGACGTGCCCAACATGTCCTGCCAGGACTTTGCTGCCACCAAGGGTGAGGGGACGAGGGGGATGATTCTCTTTGTGTGTGTGTGTGTGTGTGCTTGTGTGCTTTGGGTCAAAGCTTTGGAGCAGAATACATTACATGGTCGGAAACCTGGGTGCTTAAACTCAATAGGAAGCCATACCAAAACAAGTGAGCAGGATTTCTTTGAGGATTTTGTAGCTGGTGAGGACTCCCTCACCTCTGCCATTATCCATTCATGAAACATCCACGTGTGGTGTAGATACATAACATGTACATGCTTGTATGCAAAGCGCGACATGCTTTGAATGTAAAACGTGCAGCTTTACGGAAGAACCGCTCTTCTGGTCTATCTGCTTAATTTAGCTTGACGGTCCGTGTGTGTGTGTGTGTGTCTGTGTCTGTGTCTGTGTGTGTGTGTGCATCTCCCCCCCCCCCCTCTGTGTGCATCTCCCCCATCTCTGCTGCTCAGGGCTGGAGGTGGAGCATGTGTGTAAGAACGCAGGCCGCTGCGAGAACGTGGGCCTCTCCCACCAGTGCCACTGCCAGCCGGGGTACACGGGCAGCTACTGTGAGGAGATGGTGGACGAATGCCAGCCCAACCCCTGCCAGAACGGGGCCACCTGCAAGGACTACCAGGGGACATACACCTGCATCGTACGTTAGCTAGTTGATCCGGTTAAAGCTGCGCTACGTTTCCATCCAGGGAATTTCTTGAATTTCCCCCCCCCCAGGGATCAATAAAGAATCTCGAATCTTGAATTTCTATACTCCACTAGAGGCTCATGGGAAAAGTTACAATAGTGCAGGTTTAAGTCGTACCTAATTGTAATGGCTTTGAAGTTAAGATTTAGTAGTGGTGGTGGTGTTGGTGGTACTAAAATAGTAAATGAAGGTTGCGGAGTGTGGCTTCCAGTCAAAATAAACTGGGTGCGATCCCCAACGTCTGCTGCCCCACCTGCAGGCGTCCTTGAGCAAAAAATACCTGACTTCAACCTGAAACTCCTGATGGGCTTTTATCTGACCTAAGTAGGGATGCACCGATACCACTTTTTTACAAACCGATATGATACTGATACTTTTAGTTGTGTACTTGCCGATACCAATACTTTCTAGATTTGGTCTCTATGAAAGAAGTGCAATTCATTTGAAGGCAGATTTTATTTTCTCCTTTGAAGATTATGTCAAGCCTTTAGTAAGGCTATACCAAATGAACAGGCTATTCCAAGCCAGAACTAAACAGAGCTTTCTGGTTTTAACAAAAAAGCCTTCAAAGACAAAATGCCATCACATTAAACAAAATGTAAATATAACCAGATAAAGCGAATAACGACACAAATAATCACAAAAAGTGATCAGAACTATCGCTTAATAAGCACATTATCACGTTTCAGTTATCAAAAGTCTCCTTCTTTCAAGTACACAAACCATGTGGCACTATTCCCATGTTTCTTCAGAAAGGCTAAACGAATCAACAAACTATGTTGTGAAATGACTATCAACGCGTGATCACGACGCGTCAACGTGATTTTTCACTTTATCGTACACCTTTGGCAACATCGCATCTGCGATGTAGAGCCGACTGGGAATCTCATATATGGGCTCTTAGCACTTCTAGAAGACAGCGAAGCCCGACATTATCAACAAATGACCTCTGACTTGTGCCCCGCAGTGTCAGCCCGGCTACCAGGGCGTGAACTGTCAGTACGACGTGGACGAGTGCAAGTCCAACCCCTGTCACCACGGCGGGAAGTGCATCAACCTGGTCAACCGCTTCTTCTGCGCCTGCCCCCCCGGAACGCACGGTACACACACGCGCACACACACACACACACACACACACACACACACACACACACACACACACACACACACACACACACACACACACACACACACACACACACGCTCACACACACACACGCTCACACACACACACACACACACAGGTCTTACACACCATCCGTTGAATTAGACGCACACATTGAAACACACGTGGCGATGTCTCGGATGTGTGACGCATGATGCACCCTCATATTGGTGAGTGTCGGGAAGTCACCACAAGTCTCAGGACAGTCCTGTGATAATATATATCTAGATTACATTAGATTAGATGAGAGAAGGGAAGGGAAATTCCCTTTGGGAATTTATACCAAATTCCTGAAGTGAAATTGATATAAAGATATATATATATATATATATATATATATATATATATATATATATATATATATATATATATAGATGTGTATATATATATATATATATATAGAAAGATATATGGAAAGATATATTATTATGATCATGATAACGAGTCAGAATCCTTAAAGGAGTCTTTCAATCGTTGTCTTTAACAAACTGCTAATCTAAAATGGCTGTCTCCCCCCTCTCCCCCCCCCCCCCCCCCCGCAGGCCTCCAGTGCGAGGGGAAGGACAACGAGTGCGCCCCGAAGCACGGCTCGGGGGTCCCGCGGTGCCTGAACGGCGGGCAGTGCGTGGACGGCGTGAGCCACTACACCTGCTCCTGCCCGCCGGGCTTCACCGGGCAGCACTGCGAGGGCGACGTCAACGAGTGTCTCTCGGAGCCCTGCCACGCCCCCGGCAGCCTGGACTGTGTGCAGCTGACCAACGACTACCAGTGTCGCTGTCGCCTAGGATACACCGGTACGGCATGGGGGGCGGGGACACTACTTTAGCTGTTAAGCGGTTAGCCGTTTGTTGAGCGCTACAAATGGGCTAATGGCTAACGCTAGCGTTAGCGTTGACCTCGCCCGCATGGATGGGTTTTCAAGGTGACGTTTAGGCTTTCAGAGGTTTTTGGGTTCTGAAATGGTGGTGTTGTTAGGAATGGATTATTTGAGCCATGTAGACAAAGGCCTCGCTGTGTTTTCACTTCCGCCTTCATTTCGGGGGCCTCTTTCACAAAGATTCAAGATTCAAGATTCAAGTATCTTTATTGTCAAATGTGCTACATGGCAGGCATATAGCACAGATGAAATTGCAGTCCTCTCAGACCTGCGGTGCAAAATAAACAATGGACAAACAAAGTAGACAACAGACATCGTAAAGACAAACATAGAAACACAGAAATACAGAAAGTACAAGAAAAAAGTGAAAAAAGTGAGGTAGTGAGGTAGTGCGTGAGGTAGTGCGTTCAGAAAAATAGTGCAATATATGTAAACATGATGCTTTTGCTCTGCAACTTGAATTAAATAGTTGTTTAGGTGATGATGATGATGATGATGATGATGATGATGGGGCAAAAGGGTGTAGTAACATCTGTGTAAGGCTGCGGGCGAAAGACTTGGAAATATGATGTTGTAGTGCTGTTGCTGAGGGCCATATCTTATTCATAATTCAGGTTCCAATTCTCTTTTTTTTTTTTTTTTTTTTTTTTTTCAATCAACGTGACTGTGAACTGTGCTCTGTGTCTCTCCCAGGCCGTCACTGTGAGTCCATGGTGGATCTGTGTCTCTCCAAGCCCTGCCACCACAGTGGCTTCTGCATCATGAACATAAGCTCCATCCATGGCTACACGTGCTCCTGTCCTCCCGTGAGTCCACATCCCTTCTTCTTGTATGCCAGGTCTTCCTGTCTTCATCTGTGTATTCTCTCTGGTCTGGACTTAAGATGGCGAAAGTGTGGTGGAATACACTTTTACCTGAATTGTAATTGGGAAATGTCACCCACCTCTCCTCACTGCAACAACTGGGACCCACACATCTCAGAATTCAAGAACACACGCGCACGCTTTCACCGCTACAACGTCACTCGAGTGCCTGGCGAAGCACTCCATCAAAGCTGGTTTCGGTGGTCTTAATAATCCGCAGAACGGGCGTTAAATAACTTCCACCGCCTGCCTTGGCATTTGTTCTGCTTCTCCTTTTGAGCGCGCTCCGCAGGCTATCTTTGTCTTAACGCGTGATGCTTGTGCTTCCTCATTAACCCTCTCTTCTCCTCTTACTCTCTCGCTTTGCTTCAGAGGGCCACTCCGTAGCACAGGTATGGTTAGAGAGGCGCTAGTCTTTCTTAAGCTCGAGTCACACTCTCCTTCATTAACGTACCACAGCAAGCAGCATGCGTCCTCCCCCCCTGTCCTCGTCAACAGCTAACAGCGTGCATGTGTGTGTGTGTGTGTGTGTGTGTGTGTGTGCTACATTTCAGGGCATTTAGCAGACGCTTTTATCCAAAGCAACTTACAAAGAGTATATTTGTCATAAGAAGGTGAACCATTGAATCATTGCTGCTAATACAGTAAGAAAGTCACCAGAACGCAGTTTCAAGCATTTCAATTGCTAGGTTAACCATTGCTAGTATACAACATCGCTGACTGAAGTGCCAAGTTACAAAGAGTGATCAAAGTGCCAAGACGTACAACAAATAAGAGCATGAGGGTTTAGCAGGGTCATGCAGGGTTCAGGTGAACTCTGAACAAGGTGGGTCTTGACTCTCTTCCCTTGTGTGTGTGTGTGTTCCGCGCCGCGTCGCGTCCGCAGGGCTACAACGGGCCCAACTGCGGCGAGACGGAGAAGGGCTACACGTGCGCCAACCTGCGCTGCCAGAACGGCGGCCACTGCGAGTCCCTGGGCGGCCACCTCCGGTGCCAGTGCCAGCCGGGCTTCAGCGGGCTGCACTGCGAGCTGGGCCAGGTCTGCCAGAACCGGCCGTGCCAGAACGGCGGCACCTGCGTGGGCGACCCGGAGCACCCCTCGGCCTACAGCTGCCTGTGCCCGGGCCGCTTCTCGGGCCGCCACTGCGAGAGCGGCGAGCTGGCGCCGCGCTCGCCGACCTGCCCCTACCCGCAGTGCGAGAAGCAGGCGGGCGACCGGGTGTGCGACCCGCAGTGCAACAACCACATGTGCCAGTGGGACGGCGGCGACTGCTCGCTGCACTGGGAGCGGCCGTGGAGCAACTGCACGGCCAGCGTGCCCTGCTGGGAGCTGTTCCGGAACAAGCGCTGCGACCGCGAGTGCGACAACTCCGGCTGCCTCTTCGACAGCTTCGAGTGCCAGGACTCGCCGCTGTGCAAGTAGGTCGTCCGCCCCGGGGGGTCGAAGGGTTGAACAGACAAGCACGCACGCACGCACGCACGCACACACACACACACACACACACACATATATGTCGTAAATTGTAAACCTTAATGTCGCAATGTGTAACGTTTCAACAAGCTACCTGGCTTGAAATAACCCATAGACAACCCATTGACATATCTGTAGTCAATTCCGAATCGATGGTGATCTCAATAGTGGATTATCAATAAAGTCACTTCTTAAAGTCACTTCTAACTGATATATTCTACAATTAACACTCCCAAAACCCCTCCCACTTAACTGAGTTTTTTTTTTAATATTCTGAAAGTCTACTCACCGGGAGTGGCTCATTCTTACACATCCCGACTTTTATGCGGTTCCCACGACGTGCACGCGATACCTTTACCTTTAGCGTTACTTTAGCGGCCGGCCTCAAGTCCACGGTCGCACCCTCAAGTCTTTTTCCCATCCCGACCCGAATGCCAACCCTTCTCTCTCTCTCTCTCTCTCTCTCTCTCTCTCTGTCTCTGTCTCTGTCTCTGTCTCTCTGTCTCTGTCTCTCCCCCCCCTCTCTGTTTGTCTCTCTCTCTCTCTCTCTCTGTCTCTGTCTCTGTCTCTCTGTCTCTGTCTCTGTCTCTCCCCCCCTCTCTGTTTGTCTCTCTCTCTCTCTCTCTCTCTCTCTCTCTCTCTCTCTCTCTCTGTCTCTGTCTCTGTCTCTGTCTCTGTCTCTCTGTCTCTGTCTCTCCCCCCCCTCTCTGTTTGTCTCTCTCTCTCTCTGTCTCTGTCTCTGTCTCTGTCTCTCCCCCCCCTCTCTGTTTGTCTCTCTCTCGCTCTCTCTCTCTCTCTCTCTCTCTCTCTCTCTCTCTCTCTGTCTCTCTCTCTGTGTCTCTCTCTCTGTGTGTGTCTCTCTCTCTCTCTCTCTCTCTCTCTCTCTCTCTCTCTCTCTCTCTCTCTCTCTCTCTCTCTCTCTCTCTCTCTCTCTCTCTCTCTCTCTCTCTCTCCTCTGCCCCCTTCAGGTACGACCGGTACTGCGCCGACCACTACGGCAACGGCGTGTGCGACCACAGCTGCAACACGGAGCCGTGCGGCTGGGACGGCCTGGACTGCTCCGCCGAGAAGCCGCCGCAGGTGGCGGACGGCACCCTGGTGATCGTGGTGCTGCTGCAGCCCACCGAGCTGCTGAAGGACATGCTGGGCTTCCTGCGCTCGCTGGGCACCCTGCTGCACACCAACCTGCGGGTGAAGCTGGACGGCGACAAGAAGCCCATGGTGTTCCCCTACTACGTGCCCGAGGCGGGCCCGGAGCTGTCGGCGGCAGCCGAGAGCATCCGAGTGAGCCGGGCCCGGCGGGAAGTGGACAAGGAGGTCATTGGGTAAGGGGGCGGGGCCAGGGGGGCGGGGCAGGGGGCAGAGTCACTTCCTTTAGGACAGTGGTTCTCTGGTCTGGTCTGGCTTTGGGACCCACCATCACCCCGTAATGACGAGCCGCCACCCAAATCAAGGAAAACTTCTCAAATGTATTTAACATAACATGACTCTTCAGCAACTGTACTATTAAACGGCACTCCGCTGCATAAAAAATAATTTTCAAAATAAAAGCACAGGATTTTTTTTCTTAACATTTTGTTGGGGCCGGACAAAGGCTCGCGACCCACTGACAACGGTTCCACGACCCACCAGTTGAGAACCACTGCTTTAGAACGTGCTTTGTTACACGTTTTCACCAAATGCTTTAACCTGCTGCAGTGTAACCATGCGCCATGTCTCTCTCTCTCTCTCTCTCTCTCTCTCTCTCTCTCTCTCTCTCTCTCTCTCTCTCTCAGCTCCAAGGTCTACCTGGAGATCGATAACCGGGAGTGCGTCCAGAGCTCCGTGGATTGCTTCTCCAAGACGGAGCAGGCCGCCTCCTTCATCGCGGCGGAGCACCTCCGGGCCGAGCTGCCCTACCCGCTCGTCTCCGTCACCAGTGAGTACCCACAATGCACGGCGGGCACCGGGCTCATCACAGCGGGGCCTGTGCACCGCGACGGCCATTTTGGAAGCATAGGAGCATTGGCGTGTCGGTTATGTTGCAGTGGTCGTAGTGGTTTTTTTGGTCATTTTTTAGTAATTAGTCGTAATTAATTGTCGTGTTTCAAACGTTCTCAGCGGATCTAACGCTAGGCGTGGCAAAACAATGTTTTTTCGTGATAGCCTAGGCTACGGTATAGATTTATGTTTACATCAGATTTTGCAGCACTACAACCCTCTTGAGTCCCGTCAAAATGGCGGCGTGTCGCCAACAAAAGAAAATCCCTTGCTGCACTGATGTACACGCCCTGTGCAGTACATGCATCGTCCTCTTACAGAATATCCATTGTGTACAACACTACAATACCACGGTCAACGTTGACCCTATTCCCCGCATCGCGCCTGATTCCAAATACAAAATAACGAACCCGCCGTCTCGCCGTGTCCTCTCAACCAGCCGAGCCGGACAAGGTCGTTCCCAACAACTTCTTGTTCTACCTGGGGGGCGTGTCGGCGCTGATCGTCCTGCTGATCCTGATCCTGGGCATGCTGGCGGCCAAGAGGAAGAGCAAACATGGCGTCCTGTGGCTCCCCGAGGGCTTCATGGCCAAGAAGGACGACAAGAGGAGGGAGCCGGTCGGACAGGACGACTTCGGCATGAAGTCAGTTCTAGTGCCGTTCACTTGACTTGAGTCCAATCGGACCTTTACATCATATTTTGTGCATTCGTTTTTGTCCCGGTGAATTGGGCCGTTCTGATCTCGGTGAAAACCGGGCTTCAGCCTGAGCCGCTGACCTGCGATGTTTATTGACGTGTTATTGGGCATGTCATCGAAACAGCCCACTTAACAAGTGAATTCAGAAACCACGATCACCCGCCATGCCTCTGAAGGAGCTGGCATGGCGTCAGGTGGCGTCTAGATGCTGACATTGACCCGTGAACTTTACTAAAGCCCTCCTTTCTCCAACCAGGAACTTCAAGTCTCACGACGGGCCTCTGATGGACGGCAGCCAGGGACAGCGCTGGCTGGATGAAGTTCCACGCAAGAGACAGCGGGTAAGGGGCCCTCCCTGTCTCGTCTTCCCCCCCACACCACCACCACCACGTCCTCGCCGTGCGTCTAAAGCAGGGGTTATGGTTCCGCGTAGTGATCACGTAGTGATCACGCAATGGCCACGCAGTTGCTCGGACGCAGTCATGAGACAGTGGTGGTTCTGCGTGGGGTTGACGTGTCGAAATGCAATTCAATGGCACACCGGTAGAGGGCAACCAGAATGACCATTCTGGTCATTACATACGGATTACTAGCGAGTAAAAAAAAAAGTTTACAGACATGAAGGCAAAAATTATATACAGTATATGTTGTTGCCAATCAGTCGAAGCATTTATCACACCGTGGTGTGGTGTTGATGAGTGGAAACCGGAAAAGCGATCTCCAGCGGATGTAGTTAGCGGACCATTCACAGCCAACGCCGCTGCGTTGGTGTTGCCTCGTCTCGACACATGTCTAGGATTTTTGGGAGGTGCACGTCAGGCCCTTGCGGTGAACGCAAGGGGGGGTCTGCAAGGACATAATGGGTCCGTAAGCCCCCTAGTGTTGCGTCAACGCGGAAGCATAACTTAAGCATAACTTAGCCTTAAAGCTCTGTCGTCATTCCCCTCCAGACCGAGGACAAGCCCCTGCTGCCGCTGCCGATGGACGGAGGGGTGGACCGCCGGGAGTGGACCCTGCAGCACCACAAGGCGGCCGACATCACGCTCACGCCCCCGCAGGCCGACCTGGACGCCGACTGCCTGGACGTCAACGTGAAGGGCCCAGGTGTGGAGCGCTGTCTTACGCCGTGCACCGCGTCAGCAAGCTTTTAACAAATAACTAAACACACAAGTGCAGACGAGAACGAGGTCACCGTGACAAAGATGATCAGACAGAGGGAGCCCGTTGTTGATGGGGAAACATTTCAGGGGAAAGTAACCAGAAAAGGTGACTCTAGACCTCACCTCCCCACGTACCCCGGCCCTCGCTGCCCCCCGCCCCCCGGCTGACCTCCCGCCCCTCGCCGCCGCGCGCACCGGGAGGCTCCGACTGCGGCCTCCACGCCGACGAAGAGGACGAGAGCGGCGGGGACGAGCCGGGCCCCAGCGTCATCTCGGACCTCATCGGCCAGGGCGCCACGCCCATGGCGCAGACGGACCGCACCGGGGAGACGGCACTGCACCTGGCGGCGCGCTACGCCCGCGCCGACGCCGCCAAGAGGCTGCTGGACGCCGGGGCGGACGCCAACGCCCACGACAACATGGGCCGCACGCCGCTGCACGCCGCCGTAGCCGCCGACGCCCAGGGCGTGTTCCAGGTGAGACAGATCCTCCGCCCCCCCCCTGGTCACGGACAGATAGATCTGCTAGATCACTGCCGTATGGCAGTCAGATCAGTACCAGATCACTGCCAGATCACTACCAGATCACTGCCAGTTCACCATCACATTACTACCAGATCACTACCCGATCACCATCAGATCATTCCCGTATTACCATCAGATCACTACCAGATCACTACCGTATTACTATCAGATCACTACCAGATCACTGCCAGATCACCATTGCATTACTACCAGATCACCATCAGATTACTATCGTATTACCATCAGGTCATTCCTGTATTACCATCAGATCACTACCAGATCACTGCCAGATCACCATTGCATTACTACCAGATCACTATCCGATCACCATCAGATCACTACCGTATTACCATCAGATCATTCCCGTATTACCATCAGATCACTACCAGATCACTACCGTGTTACTACCGGATTACTATCGGGTCACTGTCAGATCACTACCCGATCACTATGGCGCGTCAGGAGAGCTTCACGGCCGTGTGTTTCCGCTCCCTCAGATCCTGATCCGTAACCGAGCCACGGAGCTGAACTCCCGCATGAACGACGGCACCACGCCCCTGATCCTGGCGGCCCGGCTGGCCGTGGAGGGCATGGTGGAGGAGCTGGTCCACTGCCACGCCGACATCAACGCTGTGGACGACCACGGTCGGTGTACCCGCAGTGAACCCCCCCCCCTCGTATCCGCGTCGCGACCTAACGTTCCGCAAAAAAAGTGTGTTATTTTCCGAGTCCCTCCCTTTACTCACACGCCCCGTGCGTTCCTGTGATTCCAGGCAAGTCTGCCCTGCACTGGGCCGCGGCGGTGAACAACGTGGAGGCCACGCTGGTGCTGCTGAAGAACGGAGCCAACCGAGACATGCAGGACAACAAGGTTCGTGAGGCTAACCCCCCCCCCCTCGGGTCTCCCCGCTCTGGCCATCGGTATCGCCGTTCTGTGAATATTGTGATACGATATGAAAGAGCCCTCGCTGGGTACCATTGTTTTGCTTCCAATGAGTTGAACATCAACGTTTGTGTCGATGTTTGAGCCCAGCTGACGATACAACCAATGCAGAGGCGATTGCGTGGATCTTTCCTCCCAACCCGAGCTGAAACGAGCTGTCCTGTGTTTCCTCCAGGAGGAGACGCCGCTGTTCCTGGCGGCCCGGGAGGGCAGCTACGAGGCCGCCCAGGTCCTGCTGGACCACTACTCCAACCGGGACATCACGGACCACCTGGACCGCCTGCCCCGGGACACGGCCCAGGAGCGCATGCACCACGACATCGTGCGCCTGCTGGACCAGTACAACCTGGTGCACAGCCCGCACAACGGGCCCAACCACATGGGCGGCGGCGGGGGCCACCCCTCCTTGGTGTGCGGGGCCAACGGGAACGCCTTCATCGGCATGCGCCCGGGACCCCCGGGCAAGAAGAGCCGGAGGAGCGCCGCCGGGCCCAAGGTCGGGGGCATGGGGGGCCCCGGGGCCAAGGAGCTGAAGGACCCCAAGGCCAAGCGGAGGAAGAAGCCGGCCGGAGGGGAGGGGCCCGGTGTGGGCGGGGCCCCGGGGCCCGTTAACGGCGGGGGGCCGGTGACCGCCACCGCCGCCGCCAATGGCCCCAGCGCGGCGAGCGGTCTCCCGGAGACCTCCATCACCATGTCCCCCGTGGACTCCCTGGAGTCCCCGCACTCCTACACCGGAGACCCCCCCGCCGGCGTGTCCGCCACCACCGCCGTCTCCCCCTCCCTGCTGACCAGCCCCGGCAACAGGCCCCTGCTGCCCCCCGTGAGCCACATGCTGGGCCAGCAGCAGGCCTGGGTCAGGATGCCCAAGCACGGCTACGGCGGCCACTTGTTCGGCCTGGTCCCCCACCAGATGCCGGGCGTCCACCAAGGCATGGGCCAGCACCACGGCCAGGGCTCCATGGTGGCCCCCATGAACGTGACCATGAGCCGGGAGCAGCTGCCCCCCATCGTCACCTTCCAGATGATGCCCACCGGCCCGAACGGAGGCGGCGGCCAGGCCGGGGTCAAGCAGCCCCAGGGCGGCCCGGCGCAGGTCCAACAGGCCCAGGGTCAGACGCAGGGCCAGGGCCACCTGGGCAGGGCACCCCACCAGGGCGTGATGTACCAGCTGTCCGACCAGGTGGGCGTGGGCCCCCACGGCGGCGGCATGGCCCACGCGCTGCAGCGGCCCCACAGCCACGCCCTGGGCCACGTGGCCCACGGCGGCATGGCGGAGGGCCAGCCCCGCCAGCTGCCCCCCTACCAGGCCCGGCACAGCCCCGTGGATAAGTACCCGACGCCGCCGTCCCAACACAGCTACTCCACGGCGGGCTCCGACGGCACCACCCCGGGCCACCCGGCCCACCCGCCCAGCGAGCACCCCTACCTCACCCCGTCGCCCGAGTCCCCCGACCCCTGGTCCTCGTCCTCGCCGCACTCCAACTCAGACTGGTCCGACGTCACCACCAGCCCCACGCCGCTGGGGAACCCCCACCACGCACTGCCCTCGTCACGCCACACACACATTCCCGAGCAGGCGCAGCTGCAGCCGCCGGCGCCACAGGGCTCCCAGCAGCCGCAGCGGGGGGGCATGCAGGTGTTCGCGTAGGGACCGGCCCGCGAGGAAGAAGAGGGAGAGGAAGACGAAGATGATGACTTTGGGGGGAGGAGGGGGGGGGGGGGGTGGGGGGGAAGGGTTGTTTATTTTTATGTAGTCCAAAACAATACCACACTTCTCCGGTACTGCAATCTTTCTCCCCTTTTGAGACGTGGTTACGTGTTTTTTTTTTTTTTCTTTTCTTCTCCCATCTCTTCGTCGTCATGGTAATCATTTCCTTGCTCCTAAATGTTTCCCCCCCCCCTCATGTATTGCACTTAAGTTTTTTTTTTTATAGGTTTTTTTTTTTTTTGTTGTCTTTTATAAACAAAAAGCTTCTGAATACCAAAAAGTGCCGTGTTGGCAGTCTTCACCGCGGTCTGGATGAACTCCCCCGGGCCCATGCGGGGCTTGGATCGCAGCCCGGAGCCCTCTGCTCTGTCTGGGATCAAGGCCTGGCCGCCCCCCCCCCCCCGCTGTTGTTCCCACAGAGGAATGGAAGAAAAAACTCACCGACGTGGAGCGAGGGTCAGGACAGACTGTTGGGGGGGGGGGAACGGACACGAGACAACGAGGAACCTTTGTCCCTGGAGGCTTTCGGGAGGGACGTTTCACACACGTTACACACACACAGACACACGCTCTGCGCGAGCCTTCGATGTCATGTCATGTTATAGGCCTGTCCTTACTAACTTCAAATTCTTAATGTTATTACCCTTTTTTTTTTATCTGACATTGAATGTAACAAAACATTCAATATTTTTTGTTCTCAAAGACAGACTGCCTATTTGTTTGTAATGATGTTTATGTTTTTCATAAAAAGGGGGATTCTGTTTTTTTTTAATTTTTTTTTTTATACAATAACCTGTTAAGAAATGCAAATAAGCAATATGCAAAGAAGGAACACCCAGATGTTCTCCTCTTCCATCCTGTGGTGTAAATAGCTTTGTTACAGCCGCGCGTCGCATCATGGAGACGACATCGCCGTACATCGCCCCAGGCGGCGTGTATAAGCCTCCGTGTGCAAAAAGAAAAAGTCGTCCAGGGTATATGCAAAACGTACGAGCAGCCTGCGTCTGCCTCTTTTGAGACAGAGATTCCCGCGAGCGACCCCGTAGTGGGATGAGATTGAGCAGGAGCTTGTGTGAGAATCCAGAGCTCACACTGACTTTCTCATTCGTATCATTATCGCTCGTCTTCGCCTGGCCACCAAGGAGTTTGACACCAGGGAGGTTCTGTCAACGGGCTCGGAAGACTTTATGCAAAAAAAAAAAATCGTCATCGGTATTGCTACTCGCGTTTTAGTTTTGATGAGACACTTTCTTCCTTTCGCAGAATACAAAATGAGCGGACAATCCGATGGACCGTATTGGTTATTGTAAACGTTAAGCTGTATGTTATTCGTCTCTTAAAACCTTCAATATCGTTGGGAAGTCAAAGCCGTGCTCTCGTTCATAATGGAATCTGCCGTTTTTTAAGCAAAAATCACGTAAGCCTTTCTGCCTAACTACAATCAGTGTATCTGTGCCACTTTAATTGTTCTTTGATTATCTTTTTCTTTTCTTTTTTTTTGTTTTGACCGATGCCAGGATGCGTACTTGTACAGTTGTTGATGACAGTACGATGGGGCAGATCGATTGGAGCGCGAAACCTTGTCTTACTGCCCGGAAGCCACAGACAATCACTCACTCCAGTTTGAATCATGAAGACAATTAAATGAAAACATGTAGAAGTCCAAAGTCATACCAGTCAGCCAAATTGGTTTATTCTATTTTGTTTTTGGGTGAAACATTTTTTTGGTTCATTTTTACATTGTTACCTTTGGAAACCAGCTGCAACTTTTAAAGAATTTTCCAATGTAGTTTTATAGAATTGAACGACTAATAAGACACACACACACACACACACACACACGTCCCAACATGGACATACAGTATGTTCTCTTTAACATGGTCGTGAAACTCCCTCACAAGTTTTAGCGTGTAACTCAGCGTCAATGTAACTCAGCGCCAATGTGTTGTTGCCATGCCTGTGTAGTCTATTTCCACCCAAATACAGTACATATGCATGGTATTTTTATATGTAAATAGGCCTTTTTGTATTTTAAGTGTATTTCCGTTCTGTTAACCATTAGTATATATTACATGAAGTAAGATTGGTCAAATGAGAAAGAACAAAAGATGTCAGATGAAAATAAAATAAATGGAATCGTCACATACTAGTCTGAAATAAAATCTTGGATTGTTAGACCCTCACACTTGTTTTTGTGGTGTTTTGTCCTGGAAATTAAAAAATGGAATATCAATTCTGCATATCAAGATTGAACATCTTCAGAGGAAGCGTGAGCAATAGACCAAAAAAAAGTATTCAGCCAAAAATAATTGATAAAATAAAAGCAGTACCGTTCCAGTCCTGAAGGTGGCGGTACGCCGCAAGAGACGCGTCGTCGCACCAGAGAGAAAGGAACCACCACTACACGGAAGTGAGTCGATCTGGTCGTCTTCCTCGATAAGTTGAGCTTTCTCTTTAGAAGACACATGCAATCAGCCAATCGGCGATAGAAATGCAACATGAGAGACCTGAGGAAAAATGGGCTTTAAATGCCTGAGGTAGTGCAAAGCTGCTCGTTTGGTATGGACAATCGAGGTAAATGGACGCAAGGGCTTCAGTTGCTGTTCTGACAGCTCTGTTGACACCGCAGCACTTGTTTACATCGCGGTTCTCGGGTGGATTATCTGAACGATATAAACCAGGTTACTGCTCATCACACTACCCAATGCGGAATCTCTAATGTCACAAAGTCGATCCAACGCATCCAAAGCTGCTTTGACGGGGCGTCTTTGAAACTATCAAGCTCAAGAAAGGTGATACTTCTTTTTTTCCATTACCGTCACATCGCTACATCTACACGTCTTTTTACCATTCATTTTTATTTTCCCTTCTACAGGCTTGACTACCGACGGGTGTGCCCATGGCGTCACCCAGGTTGAAGTACCTGTCTCTGGGCGTGCTGGTGTGTCAGACCACGTCACTTGTGCTCACCATGAGGTACTCCCGCACCATCCAGGGTGATGGGCCGCGGTACCTGGCCTCCTCCGCCGTGGTGGTCGCCGAGCTCATGAAGATCGTCGCTTGTCTGCTGCTAGTCTTTAAGGAACACAGTAAGCAGAGTGAACTGTTTGATGTATATTTTTTATTCTTTATTTCATTTGACTTAAAAAAAAAAAATGTTTCTAAGCGTGTTGTTGATATTGATGAGCGTCACCCTGGCGTGATTTTGATTTGTAAAGCAAACAGGATTTTATTCCCCCTGTTGTTATTTTTAAGGTTACAGCGTGCGAGCCCTCAACAGCATCCTGCGCCAGGAGATCCTCCACAAGCCCATAGAAACCCTGAAGCTGGCTATTCCGTCAGGGATCTACACTCTGCAGAACAACCTGCTGTACGTCGCACTGTCCAACCTCGACGCAGCCACCTACCAGGTACGTGCTGCTCAGTGGGTTGGATGATACTGAAGGTATTTGGCAGTGAAAGTACAAATCTGTGTGTTTCTGGGATGAGTAACTAGCTACAGGGGGGGGTGGGGGGGTATAATCTGGTGGTTAGAGTGTCCTATTCCCAGCTGGAAGTCCAAACTCGCTCGTTGCCTTGACTTAATGACCGACTGATATTAAGAGTCCACGCTGTCCTTCCCCTGTGCTTGACGTTTGTGTCTCAGGTGACGTACCAGCTGAAGATCTTGACCACGGCGCTGTTCTCAGTGTCCATGCTGGGCCGCAGGCTGGGCGTCTACCAGTGGCTCTCCCTGCTCATCCTCATGGGCGGCGTGGCTCTGGTCCAGGTACGGCACACGCGTGATGGGGGGGCGCGGGGGGGATTCAGACCGGCGTTCACACCGGGTGTTTTTACAGGGCCTGTGGAGTAGTTACTACAGATATATATAGTATATAGGGGCGGCAGTAGCTCAGTGGGTAGAGCGGGTGGACAGAGCGGGTCATCCACTAACCGTAGGGTCGGCAGTTCGATCCCCTTGATCCCCCCCCCCTCCTCCTCCTCCTCCAACTGTCCACATGTCGAACCCATAGACTGTATATAAATAATGGACAAACCCTCTGTGACGTCACCCATAGACATAGACTTAACAGCGGAGATGAAGCCTAAAATTGAGCTTCTGGGCGCCGCCATCTTGGACATTCCAGTCTGTGTTCTAAGCCCGCCCACCTCCGGCCAGACCAATCAAAGCCTCAAATCCGTGAAGGTCATGCCGTGATGACAGATGGCGGCTGCCAATCAAGTTGACCACGCCCTTAATTATTCATAAAATAAATCCTTCTCTGTGCATTAAATTAATGGATTCTAAAAAAATTCACCCCCCTCACAGTTGTCATGGACTCGAACACTACTGAAAGACACCAAAAACCGTTTTTTGAACCAGGCTGTAAACATGTTTATTTTGGCTGTAAAGTTGGACATTTTAACATGGGTGTCTATGGGAGTTGACTCCTTTCTGCAGCCAGCCTCAAGCGGCCAGTCGAGGAACTGCAAGTTTTTGCACTTCCGCATGGGGCTTCATTTTTCAGCATGGAATGTTGCCGCTTGGTCGAACCCCACACATGTACACCCCACACATGTGATTGTAAGTCGCTTTGGACAAAGGCGTCTGCTAAATGCCCCCCTTTACCCTTTATATAAGATGGTTCTAATGGCTAGGGGGCTCGACTACCCAGCCGAAAGGGTCTGTGTTTGATCCCCGATGTTCGCAGCCTAACCTGTGGGCAACAGAGGTCGGGAAGATGCCTTTACCTCCACCTTAATTCACTGCAGGCCACTTTGAATAAAAGCAATCTCCTGAAAGTCTCAATAGTGTGTGTACTCCACTGATGGAAAGCAGTAAGGATAATCATCACCTCTGATCTAAATAAGAGGGTGGCAGTAGAGTGGGTGGACAGAGCGGTTGTCCACTAACCGTAGGGTCGGCGGTTCGATCCCCTTGATCCCCCCCCCCCCCTCCTCCTCCTCTAACTGTCCACATGTCGAACCCTCACAAATGTACTGATTGTAAGTCGCTTTGGACAAAAGCGTCTGCTAAATGCCGCCTTTACCCTTTAAATAATATCGTCACACGGCGCACACATGGCTTTACTGGTTTCCGCCACGACGGTGACAATGCGATGCGGCTGATCTGTGATGTACAACCAAGCGGCAACATTCCATGCTGAAAAATGAAGCCCATGCGGAAGTGCAAAAACTTGCAGTTCTCGACTGGCCGCTTGAGGCTGGCTGCAGAACGGAGTCAACTCCCATAGACACCCATGTTAAAATGTCCAACTTTACAGCCAAAATAAACATGTTTACAGCCTGGTTCAAAAAACGGTTTTGGTGTCTTTCAGTAGTGTTCGAGTCCATGACAACTGTGAGGGGGGGTGAATTTTTTTAGAATCCATTATTTTAATGCACAGAGAAGGATTTATTTTATGAATAATTAAGGGCGTGGTCAACTTGATTGGCAGCTGTCATCTGTCATCACGGCATGACCTTCACGGATTCGATGCTTTGATTGGTCTGGCTGGAGGTAGGCGGGCTTAGAACACAGACTGAAATGTCCAAAATGGCGGCGCCCAGAAGCTCAATTTTAGGCTTCATCTCCGCTGTTAAGAATGCCTATGGGTGACGTCACGGAGGGTTTGTCCATTATTTATATACAGTCTATGTGTACAACGTGTCCCTGTTTCCTGGGTGACGGCTGAGTGCTTGTCCCCCTCGCTGTGTCCAGTGGCCCTCAGAGTCCCCCGGGGTCAAGGTCAAGGCCAAGGAGGAGGAGGAGGAGGCCGCGCAGTCCACGGGCTCTCAGTTTGTGGGCGTGGCGGCCGTGCTGGTGGCCTGCTCGCTCCAGCGGCTTCGCCGGCGTCTACTTCGAGAAGATCCTGAAGGAGAGCAAGCAGAGCGTCTGGGTCCGCAACATCCAGCTAGGTCTGAGTCCCGCCCCTTCTGTGGGCCCCGCCTCCGCTGCCACGGTCCCTGGGCCCCGCGTCTCTCTGTGTCGGTGTGTGTGGTTCTGTGGTTCTGTCTCGGTGTGTGTGTGTGTCTGTGTCTGTGTCTGTCTGTCTGTCTGTCTGTCTGTCTGTCTGTCTGTCTGTTCCTGTGTGGTTGTGTCTCTGTGTGGTTCTCCCTCTGTCTGTGTGATTCTCTCTGTGTGGTTTGGTCACTGAGTGGTTCTTTCCAGTTCTGTTTCTCTTTCTTCCATTTCAGTCTTTCCGTCTCTGTCTCTGTGTCTGTCTGTTGATCTTTCTGTGTCTTTCTCACCCCCCCGTCTCTCTCGCTCTCTCTCTCTCCTGCACTCTTGTGTTTTTTCTTCTCCTTCCAGTCGTGACACAGTCTCCCCCCGAGGGCTGGCTAAGAAAATGATACTGCTGCACTCACACACTCTGGCATGATCCATCTATCCACTGAAACAATGGGAGAGATGGATCAATAGTTCATGATCATTCTGACAATTATGTCATTTATCACGTATACGTACCAAATATTTGCTGCTCTTCGCTTCTGAAACGCAAATGATTTGATTCGACTGATTTCCAATTGACATCAATAACAATCAATAACATATTGAACAGCGCTATGATAAAGTTCACACAACGTTACGATCGCGTCGGTTACCCAAAGGGCAACCGCCACCTCCCGGGTCTCCCAAGAGGTCTGACCTCGAGCCCGC
This sequence comes from Urophycis tenuis, assembly GCA_036785325.1. NCBI lineage: Eukaryota > Metazoa > Chordata > Actinopteri > Gadiformes > Phycidae > Urophycis > Urophycis tenuis. The sequence goes on from JAXIVH010000891.1 coordinate 37,644, forward strand.
CGCGACCTTGAGCCCGAGGTCGCGTCCTCCCTCGCCGGGCCCGTCGTCCACGCCGCCACCTCGCCGCGGGAACATGAGCCCGCACCGCCGTAGTTTACAAAAAGAGATGAGTAAGGCGTCGCGTGGCAAGCCGGGCCGCGGCAACAAACCGCTTGTGAGCCTTTTTTTTTTTCCTATCTTTCCCCCCCCCCCCCGTCTTCTGTGGACAGAGAGCCAGCTCAGCTTTTTCACCACCGCCCCTCTGTGTCTGCAAAGATAAATGTTCCTGGCTAGTTTATTTTTATGTTGGGGGTTATTTTTCTTCTTATTCTTCTTCTTACCCGAGGCGAGGGAGCGTGTGTGTGGTGTGTGTTTTT
>JAXIVH010000892.1:0-17500 GCA_036785325.1 Urophycis tenuis
ATGCAGGTTTAGACAATGCAGGTTGAGATAATACAGGTTTTGATAATGCAGGTTGAGATAATACAGGTTTTTATAATGCAGGTTGAGATCATGCAGGTTTAGATAATGCAGGTTGAGATAATGTAGGTTTTGATAATGCAGGTTGAGATGATGCAGGTTTTGATAATGCAGATTTTGATAGTGCAGGTTTAGATTATGCAGGTTGAGATAATTAAGGTTGAGATAATGGCCCTTGTGTGTGTCCACACCCAGTGTTATTCACCCAGTGTGTATGGGCCTGGTGGGCCCGCTGCATTATGGGGGTTTTAACTCAAAACACAATCAAACAATTTTACGGTAACATACTCAACAGATGTTTATATAAAAAAAATAAATGAGCAAAAGCCGGTCCCAGAGAGCTGAACACCATGCAAGGGTTCATCTTGAATGGTGACACAGAAAAGTTATGCGTTATGACATGATTGACTCATCACTGTTTTTCAATAAGTGCTTCATGAGTGACCTGTACAAAATAATGTTACCTCCTGTGTGCATGTCAGATATTTCCAACCATGCCCTCTCTCAGACCCCCTCCCTCTTGTTTACCAGATGTATGTCCCTCAACTGTTTATATTTACAGTATATATATACAGTATATATTTATTTATTTATCTCTCTTCCCACTGTTCATCTGAAAGTATAGTACTGTTATTTGTTCATTGTTTTGACATTCTCTTTGTTTTCTTGTCCTTTTTCTCTTGGTTTTCAATGTATTCTGTGTTTGTTTTTGTTGTTGTTGTGGTTGGTGGTGGTGGTGGTGGTGGTGTTGTTGTTGTTGTTGTTGTTGTTGTTGTTGTTGTCGTTGTCATGGTGATGCTCTCTCTCAATTCCACATACTCTTTGTTTCCTGTCTGGACAAAAGCTCCTGCGGCTCTTTTCCTCCAAGGTATATATTGCCTGTGTCTGTAGCCTCTCTACTGACTGCATGTATCTGCTGCATTGTGTCCCCCCCCCCCCCCCCCCCCCCCCCCAGCCCTGAACCCCAGCACCGCACTGCACTCCTCTCCTTGTTTACTAGATAGTAGTTTGGATTTCCCTGTTCTGCGCTCTCTCTCTCTCTCTCTCTCTCTCTCTCTCTCTCTCTCTCTCTCTCTCTCGCTCTCTCTCTACCTCTCAACCCCTCTCTCGTTGAGACTATCCATCCCACCCCCCCCCGGCCTGCAATGACCGAGCGAGTAGGCATCAGAAATGACACGAATGAAAAGGAGAGCTCTCTGACTCTGAGCCGTGCGGAGGCAACCAGTCAGACAGCAATTTAGCTTTGTTCTGTGTGTGTGTGTGTGTGTGTGTGTGCGTGTGACTTATCTATATGTTTATTTTCAACACGAAACAATCGGATTCTGCGCATCCCACGCCGAGAGCAAAGTTTTGACACAGAAACGTCAGGCTTTGTCCCGTCGTCCCACCCTGTCTGGCTCTCGTCTCTCTACCGTCGTCGCCGCGGCCAACGCGGGGCTGCTAAATTAAGCTTCTTTTATCTTTCTTCTTCTTCCTCTTCCTCATCACCTGCTTCTTCTTCGTCTGCTTCTTCTTCTTCTTCTTCTTCGTCTGCTTCTTCTTCTTCATCTTTATCCTGGTCTTCCTCTGCCAGCGGACCTATAGCTTTGCGTGTGCGTTGGGCTGCTGAAACCTGGTGCTACGTCCGGTGGCGAGCGGAGCCTTAGCAGACTGAAATAGACAACCCCTGCACCGTGCTCTGTGTCCAATTAGGACTCGACAGGGCAGCTCAGCGGATTAGTGTACACTAATCTGTAAATACCCACGATGCATTGCACACAGGCAAGCTTTGGCAAAGGCAAAAAAAAAAAAAAAAACGTAAAAGAAAGATCAAGTTCATTAAACCTATGTAAGGCATGAAAACGTCCTCAAAGATATGAGGTATTTATATATATTTGTATGTATTATATACATAGTCAAGACACGCATATGTATCAACTTTCATTCAATGATATAAAAAAAAGTCAAGAGACAAATACTGTTTTGGACTACAGGACACTGATTTACAGAACAGGACATTGAGTGTCCTGTAGCAAAGCCGCTGTGTCCAGGCAAGTCTGAAACACACTTGTCTGTTCTGAGAGGTTGTCTACTATCAGCCAGTTAAAGTTGCCGGCACCAATGTCGTTGTATTTTTTTTTTTTCTCTTGTTCTTTCCTTTCTCCTTCTTTAACACTGGCTTTGCTAAGCCAGTGGCTTTGCTAAGCTAAGTCCTGTCCGGGCCTCAGAATGCTCTGTGTGCTCCTGCCGCTTCAGTGTAAAAAAAAAAATTAAACGCACTTCCTCCCTTGCAAGCAATCCCCTTTGAGAATTGAGTCACGTAACCTCCCCCCTCCCTGCTCCCATTGGCTTAACCGACCGTCTTATTTAACTGAAACAACAACAAAAAAACTGTTGGAACTAACATGGTGTGTGTGTGTGTGTGTGTGTGTGTAACGCGTTCCGGTTATGTGTACGTGTTGTTTTTTTCAAAGACAAAACAACCGCCTCTTGTGCGCCAGTGCTGGGCAAATGTTGACCAAATTATCGAGTGCTGTAAGGTTTTGAAGTCTAGAAAACCTTGAAATGCCTTCAAAACCAACAGGAAATAAAATATCATCACAGCATTCACGCTTGCATGTACAAAGAAATACAAAAAAACACAATACGGGAACAAAAGCACAAAAAGAATGATATCCTCATTGATTTCCAAGCCGTGAGCCGTCCTTATAGAGTCCATGCCTTGTGAGTTCTTGGCCGGCGCACAAAGCGAAGAGTGAGATTTCAATAGGTTTTTTTTTTTTTAAACACACAGGTGACCTTTCTGGTGTTAAAGTCACTGGGCTGTGGATTGTAAAGGTGGAGGGGCAGACAATCCGGTTTATCTGCAAGGTCAGGGGAACTTGTACCACGGCCAAGATGGGGACTGAGGCGGTGGTGTGTGTGTGTGTGTGTGTGTGTGTGTGTGTGTGTGTGTGTGTGTGTGTATGGGTGGGTGGGGGGGGGGGACGCAGTGTTGCAGTGTGGGCATCTAATCTCCCAGGAAGCTCGTCGTCCAATTTTTACGGCCAAGGTGGCATGGCATTTGGAGATAAAAGACGACGAAAAGCTGTACGGGAAACGGCTAATTGTCTCCCTTTTTCCTTTTTTTTTAATTTTTTTTTTTTTTAGAACAACTTGAGTCATAGACGTGCTGATGTCATCATCCTATTCAAGGGGGAAGCCGCCGTACAGCTTCTGGCGGTTAGCATGGCGGCTTTGAAATGGCGGTTTTATGTTTCTATTTATTTTATTTTCCGCTCACTGTAGCGACGACGCACAGAGTGGGACGAAGTCAGAATGAGCCGCGCCTCGTTGCCAGCGAACGCCTCGCGTTTCCCTCGGCTTAGATCTTCCATCCAAACGTGGAGACGCCGTGTTTTGTAACCGTTTGCGACGTCAATGACTAAGAGCCACACACACACACATGCACGCGCACACGCACACACACACACACACACACACACACCCACACACAGCCAAGATTATTTCATGTTAAATGGTTTACAATGATTCATTGTAAATTAAAACCAAAGGAATTGCCCAGCACTTGCACAATAGCACGATTTGTAATAAAATAAAGCCATCACGATGCAAACATTAGTGTGATTCATTTGTATTCGGAAGATAATTATTCACCGGTATTTCCCTAAAAATTAAATTTTCCATGTGAGTTATGTGAAGAGTAACCAGCTGTCGTATAATAGAATTAGTGCAACCGCAGGTTAGAGATACAGGGATTTTTAAACCTATTGACTCATTGAAATTGAAAAAATGACAACTTGCTTTAACTAACGGCAGAAAACGGATAACGATAAGTAAAAGAGCGGGATTTCACAAGGTCCCTCTTGTTGTTTTGCCAGCTAGCGTCGGCAAAACAATGACGAAAAAAAAACCCAAAGGGGACGTTTTCCCCATTCCCCTTCTCTTAGCATCGCTAGCGCGCTGGCTAGCTAGCGCTACGTCGGCGCTAACGCGTTTCTCTTGTCGTTCCCTGTGGTCCCCCAAAATAAAGCAGACGCCCACGGTGGACATCCGCCCGCGCTCCGCCACCGCCATCCAGATGAACAACGCCACGCACATGCAGGAGCGCGACGAGGAGTACGGCTACGAGTGCCTGGACGGCAAGGACTGCACCAGCTTCTTCTGCTGCTTCGAGGACTGCCGCTCCGGCGCCTGGCGCCACGGCCGGTTGCACATCCGCATCGCCAAGATAGACTCGTACGCACGCATCTTCTTCCCCACCGCGTTCGGCCTCTTCAACCTGGTGTACTGGGTGTCCTACCTGTATCTGTAGGGGCAGAGCAGGGGGGGCAGCGCGGGGCGGGGCATGCTGTGGTCTGGAGGCAGGAGGGATCATTCACCATACATACTGTCGCGCCAGTGATGGACACTTGTTTTTGATTTATTTTTGTTTTGGTTGTTTTTGGTATTTTTTGGTTTCGAAGGAGGCTGTACCCACTTGGAAAAGATTCATTTCACGTTTTGATTTTTTTTTTAATCCCCACACCCCCCCCCCCCCAAAACACACACACACACACACACACACACACACACACACACCTACACACACACTCGCACACTTTTTTTGTGGATAGTCACATTTTGTTTGTTTTGTGTGTTTCTATGCTTCTTTTGAGGACAATGCAATTGTTGTAGCATTATAAATAACTTGCATAGAAAGGGGCTAATGATCTGTGTTTTTCCACACACACAAAAAAAGAAGATTGTTCTAAGAAATAGCGAGGTTGTTCTTCACCTGTTACTTTTGAACACCGGTTGCGTTGCCTACTCCAACATTAGGAAAAAAGGACTACAACTCCCACACTCATACAGTCACACCCGGAAGTGGTATTCTAATGACACACCTAACGTACACGTTTTAATGGACACCTCGTGCACCTGTACCATTATCTAACTCACATTCATCATATTTAGAATGTTATTATAGCAAAATATGCCACAATGCGACGGAGGTTCGTTAATCAGTAGTTGCGGTTTTGTGATCAAATTTTGTATGTTTTTGTCCAATATCAGTTTAGCACAATTAAACATACCATTTTTCATTTGTGGTCTGAGATTTACAAGCCTCAATTCATGACGCTTTGGTTACATGTACAAAATGCTGTATATAATTTATTATTCCTTAGTCGTTTACATTTATTGCATGCACCTTTCAGGCCAAAAATAAATATGTTTTGAGGTCTTCTATTGTTGGCTATGAAAAGTAAATGAAAGAACCGTTGATTATCATTCAGGATTTAATTATATATTATATTTATTTTATCTTATATAAGAAAACTTGAAAATTGTACCATAAAAAAAGTTTAATTAAGTTTAATTATTTTTTATTGTTTCAGATGAACTATTAATCAAGGCAGTTGGATGAGTCAGATTTTCACCCATTCACCAAACAGTGACCTCACCCCTCCTCCTTTATTTCTTTCTTCTTTTCATTCTTTGAATACTTCCTCTGATGCCAATTTTGCTCACAAATCGGCCAGTCAACACAAAAATATCTGAGAAAGATCAGGTTACTTTTTTCCTGAGAAAACACGAGACATTCATTTCAGTTGGTTCAGGTGAATCAGAACCAGTTGGTTCAGGTGAATCAGAACCAGCCACCTGGGCCACCCAGGTGAGCAGCCCAGGTGGTCTCTGGGGTCAAAGGAAACCGCTGGTCATGTACCCAAATCAAACTTTCATATTCAGAAATAATTTTCCCCCACCCTGTTGTTTCTGGGCGCTTTTATTCCTGCTTTTATTCCGTATTTGATATACATGGATACGAAGGACTATAGCAATTACATAAAAGGTAAAGACAAAGTGTTTGTTATACAGCGTAACACATTGTGTAACGGCCCGCAAGTCAACTGGCATATGCTTCCGTATGCATGAGTGAGTATTCCTACGGTGTTTGAGACGTTTTGACGTCCACATTGAGCCAGTGTAAGTCACAGCACCACTTGGGCATACGCTATGATCAGAAGGCTACGTTAAACGTACAGCGCATTCCGCGGGGCGTACTGAAATGGCATATCCTTGATGATTGTCTCGATTGTAATAGCATATGATCATACATTTGTTTTATCATGCTGCACTGGCTGTGCAGGATAACGTGGCGATTTTAACTGATGTATTTTAAACGGGCTCATGCCCTTGAGGAGAGACAAAAAGGCAGGAAGCCGTTCCATTGCGAGAGACATTTTGCCGTAATGGAGTGTTATCCTGTTTATCCTATCGTGTGATTCTATGTTGCGTTTGACCAACGCTTCTGTCAGAAGACTTGTCAAACAATTGTATTAATAAACAGGTCTTGGAAGAAAAAAAAAAACGATGCAACATCTTCTAAAGTGTAGACTTACGTAGGAAGAAAACAAGAACAAACAATGATGTTGTTACCATTGTGATTTTGGGACAATGTGGACAACCTATTTATTTATGTATTTATTTATGGATTTGTTTATTTATATATTCGGTTCCGTCACTTAAGGCATGATTTCAATGGATCAGCGTCTTAAAGTATATCTTAGTCAGTATGAGGTCTTCCCTCATCAGGGTTGTCTGTGTCGTGCTCCTACCACATAGATTAGTCACTATTAACTCGTTGGGAGTGTGTGGCATATCCTCCACACTAGGAAATACATGTTCATTGTCGGGGCTGGGTTTGTTTTCTGTTGGGTTTTTTCTTGTTTTTCAAATTTGTCTGAAAGTGCCAAACTCCAAATGCAGAACCAACGCAAAAGAGACACCGTTCTGGATCAGTGGGCGCGCGGCGAGACGACTTTCTGACTGTGGGACGCCGGGGGAACGTCCCTCTGTGGGGGGACAGAACGTAGGGGGAACGTGAGACGTTCCCACGAGAGACCATTAGCAAAATGTGTCCGAATCACACAAACATCATAAATATCATAAATATCATATTGTTTTATTTTATTATTATTTTTTTTTACTTCACTTCTCTCTCCTTTTATTTATACTTCTCGAACGAATACACATCACATGTTAAAAGCTGCATTTACAAATGATCTTCAGTTACGGGGATCAAATATCAAGCCTTCCTGTCTCCCTAACTAGACAGACCATCAAATGCAAAACATGTGTGGTTTTGTTTCTTTTTGTAATGCTTCTACCGTTGGTTTAGATTTGTTCGACAGATTTATGCAGGAAATCGTACCAGAGTGGCATGCAAAATCCAGCTTACTTCATTTACAAAGTAAACAAAGTGCTTACTCTGTTTACCAAACATATTGTTCTCTGAATGCTAGCATGTTTCATCGTTGAAGAGGGCCTCTAACAAATACTCCATTTTGTTTTACTTTTCATGTAGTTATGGAAATAAATGCTTGTTTTGTTGTTCAGTCTTTTTAAATGCTCTATCTTCACCATGAAACCGTGTTAATGTGTTGATTCTGGCAGGTTTGAACATTACTATGAATATTCAATGATTTTTTTTTCAAAAAGAAACAAAACAAAGCTTGTCTTTCTATCTGTCCTCAGGCCCTTTTCTTTCATGGACGTTGGCATTTACAATATCTATTTCTTTGTTTGTTTCTTTATGTATTGATTTATCTTTAGAAAAGAAAGTGATAGTTTTCACTTCAGAACCAACACGCGTGTCTGGAGAGCACATGTAAATAGTTTATATGTTTTTCTCAATTTTTTTTTTTTGTCAGACTGCAGACAAACAAGGGATGGTACCAGTACGCAGGTATCAACGTCAATGTGACTGGTGTCTCCAAAACAACAACAACAACAACAACAACAACAACAACAACAAAACACATTTAAAAAAACAACAATAACAGTGAAAAAGTCGATCTGATTCCCATTGACATTGTCTGCCATCTATGTATCATAAATCTCTTCTGTATGTGTAAAACGGGCACTAAAGAAATTCTGGTAAGGTCTGCATAATATAACATACATATACTGGAAAAAAAGTAATATATATAGATATATATATATATATCCTTTTCATAAGGGAATTGCACACAGCTGTGGAATTTTACAATAAAACGGTTGCATTAATCAGTTGGAGCATTCTTTCTTTCTGCATCTATATCTTTACCACTAGAGCCAAGGACGATGGAAAATGGAAATCATTTTAAGGCAATAAGGGAAAAAATACTTGAGGAAGGTCACCTTTGATATTGCTTGAATCGACATGATCAAATTGTAATTGGAACAGATTGGGGCTCGGACCTCGAAGATGACCATCTGCTGATTAGAGGTGTGCAGCTAAGATCTGAAGGTGCTAAAGGTGATACTTGGTGGTGTGGGTGATATTTAAAGGTGGGGTAGGTAATATTTAAAGGTGGTGTAGCTATGATTTGAGGGTTGTCAAGAGAGGGAGCAGAAGAGGGTAAGATATTGAAACTGAGCCGCTCCGAAAAAGATCCAATCTACCCACCTCGCCACGCGTCTCACCTTCTCATTTCACTCACCGAGAGCCGACAGATGGCTCGGCCATTTTGAACGAGTCAGGCTCAAACAGTAGCTCTTAAAATCTCACCCTACAGCCCACTTGAATCACATTCATCAAAAACATTGAGCCGTGTGTCACTTTGGGATGAAAGCAAACACTGAATTGTATATCAGTATTTCAACTGATTTGATTCAAATTGTTTATCTGGAGAGCGGGTGGGGGGGAGCCCATTTCATTGCACACCGCAGTTCATCTGGTGGAGCAATAAGGTGGGGGGAACGCCGCGCGCAGACTAATACTGGTCACCCAGAGGCCATCCGCCTGCCATCTGAACGAGATCACCGAGCGGTTAACCAATCAGCGGGCACCATGTGACACACTGAAGTCTATATGAGGGGTTCATATACAGGGCACAAAATAACTCCCCCACCCCCACCCGTCTCACTTCATTAACGCCCAGCGGGTTTGAACACGGCCGTGCCCTCCGCTTTAAGTAGCCTCTAAAAGCCACGACGTCGCTGGACATTGACGTTTACTCAACGTCCCTTTTCATCCACATTATGAGACCACAGTCAGACATTATAAGCATGCCAACCACCACACAAGGTGAGTACACCACTGTTGCATTAAAGAGAAATTCTGCAAAAACGTCCACCGAAAACCCCCCTAAAAAAGCACACTGCGGTGGAAAGGGCTTCTGCTACAAGTATATAATTCATGTCCTTCTTGTGTGTACCGCATGCCCCTTGATAATGGATGGGACTCATAGCGACTGCTCCTCAGGGCGGGCGTGACTCTGTTTGTGTAGCGTCACCGGCCGAGTCACTCTGCATAAAGGAAGATTCATTACCGGTCGTAGGCCGGTGGGTCCCAAACCTGTTCAGGCAGGGTCCCCCCCCGGGGGAAGGCCAATTGTAAGAATCCACCCTCTGAGTTTGGGAATCGCTGTAGGAGACTGTGGAGAAGTCCCGGCTGTACGTGTGCCACGGGCACGAAGCTCATGTTATGAAACACAGTCCATGCTGCCTTGGACTGCCTGACCACTGGCTCTGCACACAGGCCGATACACACACACACACGCACAGACACGCTCATACACACACGGACACACACACATGCACACACACACATACATGCACACACACACACATACACACTAGAACAAACATACACAACACATGTAGGCCTATACGTATGTTCAGATACTCAAACACTGCACCATAGGATTGCACACACAGACACACACACACACACACACACTCATGAATTGAATATACACAAACACATACATGAACACCCCACACACAGTCACACACACAGACACAAATAAACCCAAAGGTACACACGTAGCCACACATGAACACATACAGGCGTGTATATATATACTGTAGATAGAGAGCACATTGACAGCTTTTCTCTGTGTTTGTTTTTTCAGTCAGTACAAACAAAAAGGTGAGAAATGAGAAATAATAAACAGTGAGAGTGAAAAGTGATCTCCTCTGACAGTTTACCAATCAGTAGTTCAAACGGCTGGCACTATCGGCCACTTTGAATTTTGCTTTCTATTTGCATTTCTTTTCACAACGTGCCCAACATCCAGATGGATGACTTAAATGTACCACGTTGTGTTGGTGCTGGTGGTGGTGGTGGTGGTGGTGGTGGTGGTGGTGGTGGTGGTGGTGGTGGCGGTGGTGGTGGCGGTGGTGGTGGTGGTGGCGGTGGCGGTGGCGGTGGCGGTGGCGGTGGCGGTGGTGGTGGCGGTGGGGGCTCAGCATTGAATCATTATGAGTAGGCTCAAACTGTATTGTAGTGTCAAACGTGTTGACAAATGACATGGGGGAGGCAATCCTGTCACTGAAAAATGACACAGTTACTGCTTTGAATTGGATCCCTATCAGTCCTGCCGTTGCTATTTTCTGGTTCCCCCAGAAAGGCGAGCAGAGAAGTGTCTGCAGTTGTCCTGATGCTACACCAGACTGTACGTATGTCTTGGACATATCTATTTCTAGGAGTCGGTTGCAGTAAAATGCACTGGGTTATCTGGTCATGCAATAAAAACAATACAGTATTAAGAAAAGTATCCCAGACTTGAAGCACTAAGGACAGAGTTGCTGCAACGGGACACAACACATCAACAGCAGATTATGATATTATTATTATTATTATTATTATTATTATCATTATTATTATTATTATTATTATTATTATTATTATTATTATTATTTTAAAATGCACAAGACAGACAGACAGAAAGACAGACAGAAATACTTTAATGATCCCTGAGGGAAATTGCATTTGTTACAATACTCTGGGAAAAAAGAAGAGGCAGAAACACTACATATAGTAGAGTGTTAGAATATATAAATATATAATATAAACCTATGTAACAATATCCAAAAAATATATTAAAAAGTATACATAAATGTACATACAGGCATACACTATAGAGGTCATGTCATGTAAGACGATGTAAGACAACGGCAAGACATTCTGACGCTGTTATCTTTTTGTTGTGTGTAGTTGATATTGTTTAAGTTGTTTTAATCTAATCCTTGAGCCTCCTCAGGGTCGCAGCAGAGAGGAACGGGGCGTAGTTCTGTGTGGCTTATCTTCACAATCCTGCTCTCGTGTGCTCTTTTCCACTCTGCCTTTTAATCTCTGAAATATTGCCTCCAGCACCTCGAACCTGCATCGCCAGGGGTCCTTAGCTGCCAGCAACATGGGTATTATATTCGAAGACATGAGCCACTTGAAGGGAAATTTGTGATTTATGATCATGATATGATTTTCAAATTTAGTGCAACAATGGTCAAATGAGTGTGCAAATTGGGCCATCTTCTGTTGAATGTGTTATGTCCTATATTTATGTCCTATATTTTAAGGCTTACCAGCAAGACAGTGTATACTATTTATATAATATTTCCCTTGCCGACCAGTATTTGCTGTTCTGTGCAGAATTTCAAGTGGCTGCTTTGCTTTTGCATTTAAAAAACAAACACTAATGAAAAAGCAGAATTATGAAGTTAATCCTTTTTTTATTACCCAAATGTAAATATTAGCAAAATCACCAGAAAAGGAACTGGCTGCAACACAGTAAAGATAGCCACGGTGTGGAGCAACACATTATCTGGGTGTAGGCTTTCTCTGCATGTTCACCTTTTTACAACTTTTACTTCTCGGCAGATGTGTTCCTCCTTCTCGTGAGTAAACATAATGGAGAAGTTCAACGCGCTCCCCACATGTGGTGCATCTGGAGTCACGGGAGAAAACTATTTTCTTGTCGTTAAGTGAATCCCCGATGGGGAATCGGGGGTCACACTCCGCCACTTACACCTTTTGGAAATGGTATACGCAAGGTTAAATGGACTGATTTAAACAGCCCAGGGCCGACCCGGTGCATTGTGGGATATGTGATGCGCATTAGTCATAGGAGGTGTTATCTTATGTCTGAGTCGTGCGGGGCTTCTCCTTCACACCCATAGCGTCGCATTCGCGGCTTTTTGTCTTTGTGTCTCTCTTTCTCTCATCAAAAGGAGCGCTGATGTCAGTGCCCTCCATTACGCCGGTCTCTTAGTAACGAGGTGCATGAGAAAGCCAGGAAAGTCTCTTTATGGACTCCGGATGTTAAATGACTCCTGCCATGGGAACGGCAAAGTCTCTGATATGCCCTTTGAGTAAGGCAAACTAATTTAAATTCTATTGTGATGTACAATATGACAGGAATATCGCTGAAAACAATAAAATTAATCTAAACCAAACGTATCGACACTGTGTCATAAGCACAGCAATTGCTATTTCCGACAGAATTCCATGTATAAAAGGATAATATAGGTAAGGCCCTATAGGATAGGATAATGTAGACATATTATGAACTAAAATACATTTTTCAAACGCGCGTGTTTAATATGTACCTTTCAGATCCAACAGCTACATTCGTTATATAACGTCAATGAAAGGGAAGTGAATGGAAACCAGGCAGGATTCATTTGGCCCATTGCAGCATCCAGTCCGTAGCATCACTCTCTCTAATGCGACCGGCTGTCTCTTTGCCAATTTGGTTCTTTCAATTCAGCAATGCTCCTTTTAGATTCAAATAGAAACCTGCCAGAGGAAGCTCAAGTAAAACGGCAAAAAATAAACCAAATACATGATAGGTGTGATGTCACAGGCGTCCACATCCTGCTGCTTGCCCTGTAGCCCAGCCGCACTGTGGCTCCGTGTAGAGCTAGCACAAACTGTGGTTGTGGTTGTAGAGTGGTGGACACCAAAGCTATGGCTGACATAGGCGTCAATTAGCATTCACACATCTGTCCTCATGTCCCCTTTTCAATTATCACACAGTAATACATTAAGGATTATAATACTCAATGTTATACTCATTTATGTTATTTTACTATCTCCCTAGTGAGGGCAGAGATGTGAGTTTATTATTCATAGTTCCAGGAGGAAACACGTTCCATTAGCAATCACTGCCCACACAACTGGCCTCAGGTATTGATTGGTTGGGACTGGCTGGCTTTAGCAAAGCTGGAGGTAAGGTGTTAGAGCTCTGTGGAGAACATCTGTCCTGGCTGACTCCCCTTTCGATTGTAACTGCTCTTAGTTATCAGGGCATCTCTTCCGTGATTGGCTCAGGGAGTCCATCTTGCCTTTCAATCACATGTGGGCCCATGGCGTTGTCATGGTTTCACCACAGGTCCCACTCTCATGTCGCTCTTTGCAACTCTCAAACCTTACCTACGGCAGCTAGAAGTCTTTTCAGTGTATGTTCGGTCCCTGTTTTTAGTCTTCCTCATCTGGTATGGTGTATCTATGTATGTGTGTGTGTGTGTGTGTGTGTGTGTGTGTGTGTGTGTGTGTGTGTGTGTGTGTGTGACAAAGATGGAGAGAGACCGGCAGAATTAAGCGCTAATCTCTCTCACAAAAAAAACACTTTCCGTGCAACCAAAATCTCTGAAATTAGCAAACTTTGTCACGTGAATCTTTGAAACGAGCCCTTTTAAAAAAAACATGCTGTTCATCGGTCCCGTTCATACTGTCCCCCACCACCACTTGGTGTAACGCCACCTCCATCCTCCCATCAGGTGGTAGACCGCCCTGGGGCTGCTCTGCTGTGCGTGGCCCCTGGAGTTCAGCGGCGAGGCTGTGATGTCATCATCTCAAAAACGTCACGCCTCATCGATATTTACAACTCATGAAATATAATGGCCACCCAACTGAAAGGATCGGTCCTCTCCTCTCCTCTCCTCCATCCCATCTCATTTTATGCTTTTGGGGAGTGGCCTGGCTGATCAGGGCGACAGCGTGCCCCCCTGCCCCCCTGCGTCATCCAACAGGATGCTGCTGTGTGTGGCGTTACACATCGTGTTGAGGGGGGCGAGAGGGGGGGGGGGTCTGGTAAAGCATGTTGTCTCCGTGTGGCAGAAACACTAACAGAGCTGTCGGGAATCAACACAGATCAACATCAACACCGCGCGACACTCACCCACTCACTCATGTGTTTTTTCCTGTCTGCTCACTATACCTGGCAGCCTCCTTTCTTGACACTGTGGCAACACGCGCGTAGTTGACTCATGTCAATGAGATACACCGGAGGCCCGACTGCTGTTTATTAATATACAAGTAGGCAATGAGGAGCACAGGGGACTAACAAAATCCCCCCCCCCCCCCCCCCCGAGTGTCCAGAGGGTCTTGCGTTTTTATTGGCTCAGCACTCTGAATGCTGTCTTGCAACACGGGAGGAGTTCACTTGTAAGGCCTGCTGCCAGGGAGCTCTCACCACAAACCCTGAACCTAACCAGGTAGTTTTTGCTGCCTTAAAGTGATGGTTCGGAGTGAAATTCACCCTGAGGTAATTTACACCAATAGTCATGCTAAATACCCCCTCGGATGCATTTTTAGCGACGGTCAATATTTATCAAGTTTAGGGTTATCAGCCGAAAGACTTCGTACTGGAGTGCCGGTACAGTGGGTACATCTCGTCAATGACTCTACTAATAATGCATGGATTGTTACCCAACTTCTGTAGTAGTACCTATATGGTCTGTACTCGCAAAACGAGGCATTTTAAAGTTTGTAAGTACAGGAGTTTATTTAAAAGAGCACTTTTCTGATAGCGTCAACTAGCTGTTGCTAAGGCTACCGCTGCGTTGATGTCTCTTCCGTCTTTCCCGATAAGTTCGAAAAAGTCCTCTTCGAAACTCACAAGTGTAAGGAAAAAGTTAGTGAATTCAACACTCCATCTAATTTCAAGTATTCAATTATTCCAGTTGTCAATAAATTTCGATGGAGTGTTGAATTCACTAACCTTTTTCCTTACACTTGTGAGTTTTGAAGAGGACTTTTACGAACGTATCCCAAAATAAGGAAGTGACGTCGACGCAGCGGTAGCCTTAGCAACAGAGAGTTGAAGCTATCCGAAAAGTGCTCTTTTAAATAAACTCCTGGTGTACTTACAAACTTTAAAATGCCTCGTTTTGTGAGTACAGACCATATAGGTACTACTACAGAAGTTGGGTAACAATCCATGCATTATTAGTAGAGTCATTGACGAGATGTACCCACTGTACCGGCACTCCAGTACAAAGTCTTTCGGCTGATAACCCTAAACTTGATAAATATTGACCGTCGCTAAAAATGCATCCAAGGGGGTATTTAGCATGACTATTGGTGTAAATTACCTCAGGGTGAATTTCACTCCGAACCATCACTTTAACCCAACCAGGTAGTTTTTGCTGCCTAACCCTAACCAAATACTTGTGTCGCCCAAACCATATCAGGTCGCGGTGTTGTCATTGCGGGCCCCCAGACCAGGTGTGAGGCTGTGATGTGCACACATCATACATGTAGGTGACCACCCATCTCTCACCACGCACCTGAGATCAGCTCTGAGACACCCCCCCCCCCCCCCCCCCTCCCCCGGTGTCAGGCCACAGGTTGAACCAGTGAGCTGTGTCGAGTCGGTCCTCTATCTCTCGTTGAGCTGCGTCCTGCGATACCCAAGGTTGTGTGTTTGCACGGGCTGTCAAACTGCTGTAGAGCACGGCAGGGTACAATACAGTGAGCGTGAATGCGCGTGGGCTCAGGAGGAGCACTCTCTCACTCGCTATTGATGACCCATTCAAGGGGGTCCGGTCTCATCTAGGTTTCAGACATCCGGTCCAGACACATCCGTTCCAGACGTCCAGACATCCGGTTGATTTCTGAACGTGGTGAATCCCATTAGTATGATGACACAAGTAAACACAAGTAAACATTTGTTGGGTGTTATTTTATCCCTGGCTGCAGTTTAGTTGCTATGATAGATTTGCAATCTATTATGACAAGGACTGTGTCTGTGTATACGGCAGGAACAGATGCGTTACTGTTGAACCTGGCGGAAGGATTTGGTGGCCTGCCAGGGGTCATCAAGCATCAAACCCGTCTGATCTGGGGGAGCTGGTGACGTTGACCACGGGCTGACAGCCAGGCGGCCCTCACCACCTCTGTGAGTGTGGTTTTGCAGGGATGCTCGTGCATCCTGAAGTATTCGCACCTGTGTATTCTCTTTTATCTCAGCCGTTGCGTTTGTATCTTCGCCCAAGGAGACTATTAACGTTCCCGGTGAAGCGAACAAAAGGAATTGCTCCATCTTTTACTTTCCTTTCCGCTGTAGTTTAATTGAGAGAGGTTGTCTCCGGCTTCAGTTTACTGGTAGCGTTGGCTTTGCGTGATTCCCCCCTGTCGTCCCCCCCCCACCCCCTTTCTGTGCCTGAGAAACACCTTCCTGAGTGTGTTACGCCGACTTCTCTGAACTCTGGATCCAGATTGCGGTAATAAGCTCCGGCACCAGCCCACCATCTGGCCCTGCTTATTAGCATGACCCAGATGCACACCCAGTGAGCGAACCAACAAGCTAGCTTAACGCATGCGGCCACAGCAACAACAGCTCATAGACAGACTTCTGCTTCCTCCTCGACACGTTCCACTCCACGGCGCGGCTACCGCAAAGTGGCCCTTTTGTGTGAGGTTGATGAGGCATTGCAAGTTTAAAAAAAAAAAACAATATCTGCTGGTGGCGTCACAAGTGAGAGTGCGTATCCAGATGGAACCGGGACAGACTTGGCGTTAGTGTCAACCAACCCTTGGTCGCTGGCCGGGCCCATTCTGCAGCAATTCAAATGGATATATTTTATGAATTGACGCAGAAAGAGTCTCTCCCTGCAAATGAATGCCTACGGGTTGGTACAGTCTGGTATACAGGGTGGAGTGACTGAGGAGTTGCTCTGCTGATGAGTTGATCTATAGATCATAAATACTCACCACTTGTGATGTCACAAACGTCGACATTTTAAAATGGCTTCTAATGAGCAATCAACATCACACCTGGTGGTAAAAAAAAAAAAAAAACCCTTACAACGTGAAATGGCTTCATACGACATGTCACGTGACACTGCTCTGCCATGACACATTTCCCATTCAGAAATCAAGACGATCACATTCAAGAAAAGAAAAAAAGAGTGTGAGAGGACCAGACGGGTGTTGGCTCATTACAGACTCTCTGAGATAAGAGAGGAGACGCAGTGTAGGAAACTTCAGCTGTCAGGGAAGATAAGTTCATTCGATTTTCAACGTGAATGTGATATATACACAGTACAATTGAAACAGTACAATTGACACGGTACAATTGAAACCGTATTGAAAAATGTCTGCATACGGCGTTGACTGTAATATATATATATGTAATATCCTATCCTAAAAAAAATAAAATAAAACTAATCTGGCACGGCTGGACGCGCCTGCTCTCATTTCATGGAGACTTTAGCTTGTTATGCGTGGCGCCGCTCCTGGGCTAGCGGCCGTGCGACACACACAAGAGCCCTCTCTCTCTCTGGTGTTGTCGTAGGTTCATGGTCCGACCGTCGCGCCCTTCGCTGTGTCCCCCCCCATCCTCTCTCTCTCTCTCTCTCTCTCTCTCTCTCTCTCTCTCTCTCTCTCTCTCTCTCTGCCACGCGCCCGGCCCTGCCTCTGCCCACCAGG
>JAXIVH010000892.1:22500-32500 GCA_036785325.1 Urophycis tenuis
TGGTGACCTTGATGTACTGTTGAGGGTCGAGTTGCATGGAGTTTTATCTCATGCGTCTCACTGTGTTTTGTACGACGACGTGAGTGTGCCAATGTATAATACTACACCAAACATATACTGTCTGGAGATAAGGAGGAGGAGGAGGAGGATGATGGTGGTGGTGACAATGAGGATTGGAATGAAGATTGGGATGAGGGTGAGGATGATGGTGATACTGATCATAATAATGTTGATGATGATGATGTTGTTGATGATGATGATGATGATGAGAACCAGAATCTCTTCACTGTCTTCAAAACACGCGTAAAGCCGGCACAATCTTTTGCATGTTTTATTTATTTTATATTTATTTATAAAGTGATCAGGTTAATTGCACGACGGCACTAAATAAGTGAACATAGTAGTAGTAGGCAGCTATCGTGGACATGGACAGTCGTGCTCCCGTCGACATGCACGAGGAAATGACCAACATCTGGTATAAAATAACCCTTTGCACTGCCACTTCCACTGGTTCGAGAATGCATTAATGCAATGCCATTGAAATGTGTTTTTTATTCACTGTCAGAAAATGACCACGATGGACAATCAAGACACGATGAGCTCCTTGAGTTCACGGGAAAACCCCCCGCTGACTTTACTCTTCGCTCATTCACTCTTCACTGTCTGCGCTCCACAGCGCCCCTGGTGTTCACCCCACACATTGTGCCAAGTGGCGCGCCCTCTCTTTAGACCACGTTGCTGGCACTACTGTCCACCGATAGACGACAAAGGCGAAGACGACGACATAGCTATGTAAAAACAAAAAACACTACAGCTAAACTGTTGCGCGTTTGCACGTGCAACAGGAAACAGTGCGGGCGCACTCTGCTACTGCGGTGTTGAGCTCAGCAGCACGACGGGGAAGTGAAACGCCTAGCTAGACACAGCCACTGTGCTAATTAACACAGACGGGAAGCAATCCGTCTAACTTTGCCACCAGTGACTTTTTTTCTTTTTTTCCTCCCACGGCTAAATTGGTGGCTTTCAGTATGAAGTGCACTTACCTAACCAGTCAGAGACAGGTCCACCGCGCTCCAGTTATTTCCCTGCGGTATGGTGAGGTTGATATCGGACACAATGACACCCCTTTACACCACCGCTCCTCTTTAGTAATACCGTTATATGGGGTTATATTCATGCACACATACAGTCACATCATATCGGTTAAGGTGTGGAACGCAATGGCGGGTGTGAGTAGATGCATACTACTCTGTGGAACGAGTTGAATTCAGACTTTACTGTTGTTTCGCGTCACGTACGAAGCTAGACGACATGCTTTATTGCGTCACAGTTCCCTTTATGTTTATTGCCGTGCTTTTATGTACTGTTCTGTGGATTCGACTGAGATATAACTGTGGGCCCAGAATTCACCCGTAAACAAAACGCTGTTGTCCTCCCACAGTTTTTCTACCTGTATTCTTTAAAAACAAAATACCAGTAACACTTAAGTGTACATTAATTAAACATTCATTGTAATGTAGAAATGTAGTAATAAGCATAATGTGTCTGGTGGACATTGACTTATGATGTTTAATTATCGTCTTAGCACTTATCATAATGTTCAGTCATATTTAATTTAGTAACTGTTTTGTTACTATTTAGTGAATCACAAAACATGAATATACATTTGTAGAGTATTAATAAGTGCTCAGCCTACCAGCCTATCAAGTGGACTGTACCAACTGGTAGGTGATCTATCCCACATACATCTGGCTGGACACTCACACTTGTGACACAAGTAGGTTGACATGGCTCATAATGGCTAATCAGCATGACTCATGGGGTGATACAATAAATATGATTGTTTTACCCAATGTATATATTTGGGTATTGTCCTTTGGCTGGACTTCTTAAAACTGCTTCCCATCTCATTAATCCTGCAGTTTTTTTTTTTTTATTTGTGCCTATTCTCACTTTTCTGTAGTCTTACTTGCTTTGGTCAGCATGCTATGCTGACCTTAAGTAGCTTAGCTTTTTTGTCTGCTATTTTCAAAGCCAAGGCCTGCGTGCATTTCCTCCGACTCAATCGTGTGAGGTGGTGTGCGTTTTACAGTGGACAAAGTTAGAGGATGTTTAGCACTCTGGCTTATTCATGAATATTATTTCATTCTCAGAAGTACAAAAACAAGATGAGGTAGCACTTTAAATAAGTACAACTTTGAAGTTGCAGTTAATGATTTACAAACTACTTACAATGTGTTTAGAATGCTTTTAAAGGCTTAACAAGACCACCGAGACACCCGACTACAAACTCGTCTGAGGTCATAATTGTTCTTCTGATTCCACATGACGTTGGTGACGTTGGTTTCCTCAGTCTCACAGGGTCTCAGACAGAGAGGCCTCCACAGCAGGTCTGTACAACTGATCACCAGCAGCTCTCTCTGGATGCACCACAGATAACCTAGTGACAAACTAGTCAGAGTGCAGAACGCAGCAGAACAGCCAGCCGGGGGAATGAGCGCCGTGCTCCTCAAGCAATTCCAACAAATCCTGTGATTCACGTGATTGGTACGACTAAGAGTGAAAAACTGTTTGAAAGAGGAACCACGATAATCAGGGCTAACGCTGAACCACACTTCCATCAAACAAGGTTTCAGGCTACTGTTTGACATAGAAAATCCCACAAACTAAGCATGTGCTGATATGAACTTGGATATCATTGGTGATAAAGAATACACATCAATAGAAAACATTTGAAGAACACAATAAACATGCAGCCACTGGGGCAGCAGTTCCAAGTCCCTCAACACCAACCCCTCCATCACACCAGACATATGGTGTCAGCTTACTAGCTACTAGCTACTTACTTACTACTAAGAACTCATGATTACGAAAATGACGATGGATTGACGAACTCAGGGAATAAGAAAGTATTAGTGATAGTGCAAGTCAACCCCCAAATCACTTTGTTCAGTTGAAGGTGGTTCAGTTTGGATCTCACAAGGTGTCGGTGAACAATTTCATGTTATTTTTGAACAAAGATCCATGAGGTTGTACAGCAAGGGACGTCCAAGTCTTCAGCGTCTGGTTTAAAAAAGCGTTTCCAGAGCGGTTGTTCTCCATTGGCTGCGCACGCCGGCTCGAGTGACGCACTTGTCGCACTTGCCTGAATCCATGTCCTTTTTTTCCTCAAACCTTTACGACCGTCACAAACGCTCACACTGCATAAGGGCGTGATAAAATGGGGGGCTCACTGAACCTTTCATACTTTTGCGTGGGGATATCATTTGGAGACTGATGTGGGCAACACGGTTATCCAATTATCACATTTAAAACTGGTTATGAATTGCTAACTAATAAGTATTCATGTAGGAGCAACGCGTTTGAAAGGATGATGATTCACTTTGAATTCTCTGTTCGCTTCGACTCGAATATAAAGCTCCAAAGCTGCAGTCATTCTGAACACTGCCTCCTTTCATTTCCGCAGCAACATTTCATTTGATACATATTTTATGTGTCTACTGTTGTTGACGTCAATGTCGGCGTGCTGTTTATCGTCCATTGAATATCCTTGTTTTGTTTCGGAGTCCCTTCTGAACCGATGTGTGTTGGTGAAGCTGTGCAACACCCCCCCAATCCATCTTTCCAACCATGAAAGGTAAACTGGTATCAAAGACAAGGGCATCTTTATATACCCCACACCCATTGTCTCCTCTGTTGTCCTCTGTAGTTGCGTGCAGCCTGACGTGCAGACTCCGAGCCCTACTGCATGTCGGCCACAGAGTGGAGCGTAACAGAAGGCCGACGGCTGCCTGTGGACAAGCCGCTGACTGTGATTGCTTGTGACTTGCGCGTTATTGTCGTCGCTTTCAACTTATTAGACTTTCTTTACAATGCATTGTTTTTTTTTTCTTTTTTTCGTTGTTTCGTTTTTCGCTTAATCCCCGAGAACCATCTCGCACGGCTGCCAAACGCTTTGAAGAAAATCATTCATTTTCCAGTCAGAAACTCTCCTTTCATACATCAATCCCCATTTTCGCCCACTTTTTGAGTCCGTGCGCGGAATCCCAATCAACTCGCACATCTCCCCGCAAACAACAAGCCTGTTCCCCGCTCTCGCTGGGTGGCCCGTTTTCAGTTTGCAAAGTCACAAATCCTTCCCCGTATTATCCTCAATTACTCTGGATTTTTAGATCCAGCCAGCAGCCGAGATGCGCAATTAAAAGCGTGAACCATTGGGAGTGTGTCAGGGATAGCGATAAATAAAATAAAAACAGAACGTGGCACGGAATCCTCAAACTTCTTTCTACACCTGGAGGTTCTCCAGCCGTGCTTCTACACGGGCCCATTTCATCAGACTGTCTATCACACGCTGGTGCTCCTCTGGGCTATAGGACAGCGGGGTGGTGGAGGTGGAGATAGTTTGACTCCAGCCTCGCCCCCCCCCCCCCCCCCCCGTCCCCCCGTCCTCTCTCAGAGAGAGCCGTGGCTCTGCAGTCCCGACCAGGACCCCGTACCCGGGGTTCAGTGGTGCATTTCAATCTAAATACAAATAGACTTGTTGAGACCGCCGCCCCCCCCCCCCCCCCGGCACCATGGTCCACCGCTCCAGACGGAGACCCCCGTTGAGACGCTGTGGTGTGTGTGTGTGTCTTTGTGTGTGTGTGTCTGTGTGTGTTTGTGTGTGTGTGTGTGTGTCTGTGTGTGTGTGTGTGCATGTGTGTGTGTATCTGTGTGTGTGTGTGTGTGCGTGTGTGTGTGTGTGTCTGTATTTGTGTGTGTGCGTGTCTGTGCGTGTGTGTGTGTGTGTGTCTGTGTGTTTGTGTCTGTGTGTGTGTCTGTATCTGTGTATGTGAGTGTGTGTGTGTGTGTGTGTGTGTGTGTGTGTGTGTGTGTGTGTGTGTGTGTGTGTGTGTGTGTCTTTGTGTGTGTCTCTCCTCGCGCTCTCCTGAGGTATGAAAGGTGCCATCAGAAACGGTATCACCACGTGTCGCCACGGCGACAGCAGGCCGCCACACGCCGGGCTCACGTTGTTCTTGTTCTGAAGCGCCACACGTGTGAAGGTCGCAGCGGGGAGACGGCGCCGGGTTCTGATGGGTTGTTCTGGTGGGTTGGATGCACGTGTCAATGTAAATACTGTACATGTAAATATTGGTGTTTGTTGATGAGTGCGGGGGGCGGAGGACGGGGGGGACATCAGAGGGGAGAGCCATGCAAATACACACACACACACACACACAAACATGCACACTACACACACACACACACAAACATGCACACTACACACACACACACACACAAACATGCACACTACACACACACAAACACACAAACATGCACACTACACACACACACGAACATGCACACGCACACTACTCACACACACACAAACACACACACACACACACACACACACACACACACACACACACTGCACACACACACACACACACACACACACACACACACACACACACACACACACACACACACACACCACACACTCAAACACATACACACACCGCACGCACACACACACACATATACACACACACACACACACACACACACACACCACACACTCAAACACCACCTGCCCTGGCCTGAAGCCAGGGGAACCAGAGGAGGAGCGCTCTCTCTTCAGTCAAGAGTATGAGTGTGTGTGTGTGTGTGTGTGTGTGTGTGTGTGCAGTGTGTGTGTGTGTGTGTGTGTGTGTGTGTGTGTGTGTGTGTGCAGTGTGTGTGTGTGTGTGTGAGTGTGTGTGTGTGTGTGTGTGTGTGTGTGTGTGTGTGTGTTTGTGTGCGTGTGTGTGTGTGTGCGTGTGTGTCTGTGTGCAGAAGGGGTTGTAAGTTCAATCGCTTCACCGAGATCAAAGTGGGGGCCCCTTGCCGCTAATGATGCGATGTGAACCACCGGCCCCACCGGCCCCAGCAGCAGCAGCAGCAGCAGCAGCAGCTTGGCCCGGCCCCCAGCGCTGCCTCCACTGGGGCCCGGCCCGCGCCGTCTCATCCCCATCAAGATGGATGGCCCTGTGTGGCCAGCCTCTGCTCCGGGTGCGGACCTGTTAGCCAAACAGGATGTCAATAAGAGCGGGGCTGAGGTCGGTCGGCCAGGGGGAGGGGCCCGTCTGGGCAGCACCGGGCCGGGGGCCCCCTGGTGGCCCCCTGGTGGCCCCCTGGTGGCCCCCTGGCGGTCCTGCCATCCACGCACAGCGCCAGGCCGCGGCAATAGCGGTGCTGGCGTTCCAGCATTGGAAACCCGTTTTTTTTACGTTTGAAGAGAGGTTTGTTTGAGTTTTGGCGGAGAGTGACTTCTGTGTGTGATTTCTTGTTCGTTGGATGACGCAGCCAGCAAATCTCCATGAGATGAGAGACTACCCCCCCCCCCCCCCCCTCCCCGAGGGAGTCGAGATGGGTTTGGTGGTGGTGAGGTGGTCTGGATGGAGCCCCCGGTGTAGTCTGGTGTCCAGCTGGGCTCCTGCCGCGGGAGACGGGCCAGAGCCCAGAACTTGGGTCAGAAGCGGGCGGAGAGCTGTGCTGGGCTGTGGTGGGATCCAAACGAGACAGAGAGGGGACTGGATGAACAAGTGACTCCCTCCGGTCAACACGGTCACATCCGTTCTGGTGGAAGTACTGGCAGTTTATTACGTTTATTTTCGCCCAGACAGAACCATCACCTTCCTGGTACTTAAAGGATGGTCATTGGCTGCTGATACCAAAGGGAAAAAAACACATTTCTTCACTTCCTTAACTTAACATAGCACTGGATCTATATATTCAGTTGAACATGCCTGTGACAGGTAAGTAAGGGTGCCGAAAAACGCAAACCAGTACTCAGCTGGGAAACACAAGGGAACATGATGCAAGTCTGATGCCCCCCGCCAAAATAAAGTTCCCCAGAACAACAGTCCCTTACTCTTTGTCATTATGAATTGAGCGAAAAACCCACAACTAAGATATAAACTGGCATGTGTGCTTTCAGGTACATTACACATGCTGGAAATGGGGCCATTTCACCCTCCCATCAAGGAAGGCAACCTGCTTGGCCCAGTAGAAAAGGGAGTGGCCTGGCGAGTGGCCAGATACTGAAGGCTGTGGGGATGTAGTCGTCCTACTGTGAAGGGATTTATTTGAAGAATACAAAACAACGGTGTTGCTTTTTTTGCGGCTTGGGTGTGTCGCGTCCAGAGATAACATGTGCGAGATCCCCTGTAGCACCGCCAAGACAATTCTATCTGTGTTGTCTCGCCCTCTCTAGGGCGAGACAACTGGCTGGCCAGCCTCTTCCCTCGTCACAACTGTGTGCTTTCAGTTCCCATTCTAAGTCACCAACTTGTCCCATTCCACATTTTAACTCTTGACAGCGTATGCTTCACGTTACTTAATGCTACTTGTAGGACACATTTTGTATTGTACTTTACATTAAGATCTCCACTGCTAAGTCGCCCTTTTTTTAGTCTTCGTGAGAATGGCTTTCGGGGCGCCAAAGAGACACCGTTTCTTCCTGCATCGCCAGATCTGTGAAAATACCACCTGTTCAAGCTGGGAAAAATAAATAAGCGCAATAAGCAGCTCCGCATTGCAGTCGACGGCATCACAATACCTGGGAGTCCAGTTTACCTGCTGGGACTCCGCTGTGCGCTGGCGTCGCTCGTGTCTTTTCAGCCCACTTTAACAAGGCATTTCATCACTGTGTACTGCATCAGCATCGGTGCCGCATTCAGAAGCCGCTGGCGTCTCGAGAAATACATTATCGCAAGTGGGCCGTGTCAGGTGTCTCTGCTTCCCTTGTTCAATATGCAGTCGTGAATTAGACGGGCGCCGGGCAGCGAGGGGGAACAGGTGTGAAGGTGTCTGGTGGACGCCAGTAATCTCTCAGCCACAAGATGTGTGGGGGGGGGGGGGGGGGGGGGGGGGGGGCGCATGTGGGCATGTGGCTGGTGTGTTTGTGTGTGTGTGTGTGTGTGTTTGTGTTGCGGAGCCCCAGCGGGCGAGAGACCCCGGACAGCACCCCTTTTCAAGAGAACGAGACCGTGTCTGGCCGTTCTTTAGTGTGACGGCAGAACTGAAGCGGCTGAAAGGAATCGGTGGTCATTCGCCGAGCCGACCTTAACATGGACGGTCTTCAAATCATTCAGGGAGGCTTCGCATTCACAGCCGCTATAGGTAAGATCAGAGAGCTGTAAAGAGAGAGAGAGAGAAAGAGGAGAGAGAGATAGAGAGAGAAAAGAGCAGCAGATAGCAAGATTTTGAAACTAATCCCCCCCCCCCCAACCCACACACACCCCATTTATCTGCCATTGAGAGTGGAATTCCAAACACCTGTGATTGACGGGGAAGAATAATTCCCCAAACCAATCATGGAAGAGATTGGTCAGAAACCGAGCGGTCTAACATCTAAATTGGTTCACACAGACACAGTGAACCAACACAGATATTCTCTCAGAGCGTTTCCACTCGCTGATAGCTGACGGGCGGCGATGGGTATTTCTAACAGATTAAACTCAATTAATGGCTCTTAAAGGGGTCGTTCACAATTTGGGCTGTTTCGCCTTAGACCAGAGCAGTGAGACAACTGCTTTGTTAATCGGTTCAGCAATTCCGTCGTACGTAGCCAACTCCGTTAGCATAAGGGCCCTGATGTAAATTCTCAGGTGCTGGAGCATTGGCTCCACAAGTCAACTCAGCACACCTAAACAATGCAGACATGAATCTATTTACATGGGTTTATCTGTAAGAAACTATGTGGAAAAGGGCTTTTTCTTCTGCAGGGCTGTTACAAAACGATTCAGGTAACTCCGACAATATCAACACGGCTGATTTGATGCACCCGCCAAGAGCTGGCCTGCATAGCAACTCTGTTATTCTCTGTGGTGGGCTAGTACCAACCATGTGGGCAATCAAGCATGATAATTTGTTCATTCTTCGTGATCCTTACTTAAAGCGGGACTTGCTAAGAGGAAGTGGATGTGTTTTTAGCGAAGACCATCTCAACAACTTGACAACTCTGGTGAAGAGATTCCTTCTGGAGCTCGCATCCCTGAAAAAGAGTCCAATCTACCCGACTGTTGTGGAGATTTTTTATTAAGCAAAAATAATCTCAGGTTAGTTTGTATAGGTTAGTCTGTATAGGTTAGTTTGTATAGGTTAGTCTGTATAGGTTAGTCTGTATATGTTAGTTTGTATAGGTTAGTTTATATTGGGTAATGGTAATTGTAATCGTCGGGGGGGCAGAACTAACGGTTATTCAAAGAAGAACTAATGGTTATTCAAAACAGAATTGTGCTATAGTAACTGCTTGAAAAATATTATTTTGTAATGTAACAAAATCAGACATACACATGTAAATAGATGAATGTCTGCATTATCTGAAAAGGGCAATACGCTGAGTTGTGGAGCAAATGCTCAGGCAATTTACACAAATGCTAACAGAGACCTTTAACATGAGTGGGAATTTACAAGAATGCTAACAGATGCCATTAGCATGAGTAGGAATTTACACTAATGCTAACGGTACATACCAGAATCACTGTGTCTAAAGACAAAGACCAAAAAGAGACGTTTTCTGAACTAACCCTTTAAATCGTACCTACTGCACCTTTAACTTTGTCTGGCAGTGAGCTGACAACCCACTCTTTACTCACCAATCTTCCACGGTATTGCTGAGTGGTAATACAATAATATGACCTTGTATAGACACACTGAAACAGCTCCTATACTGTATTTATACATCTGCCCCCCCTGGCTCTGTATTATCTGCCATGTGAAAGCGTTCTGCGGGCGTGTTTCCGCCAACCCTAATGATATCAATATTTACAATAATAGTCGATGTGAAACTGAGGAGCATTGATGGCGTGTGTAATTATGTCAACCCGCACCCCCTTTGTGAGCGAACAACATTTGGAGCCTGTCACTCAGCCCACACAGCTGCCGGGAGCGGCATTTATAGCACAGAAGGGGAGGCTCCGCTCCTGTGTGTGTGTATCATTACCGAAGGTCTCCGTATCCACGTCAAGTGCAC
>JAXIVH010000893.1:0-12500 GCA_036785325.1 Urophycis tenuis
TTCCTCATTATCATCATTGTCTCCGCCAACGTGTCTGTTTACAGCTGGTTTAGCCAAGTAACCATGTTGTATAACGCCATCCCAAAATAACAAACAGTGACGATGAACAGCCGTTCATCACCTCCATGTAGTTCTCCTCACACACGACCTCCCTGGCGCTCCACGGCCACCGGAGGGCGCAGCGGAGGCGCAGACGATGAACCGCCGCGGTTCCGTTGGCCCAGCGGTTCACGAACCACATGCGCAAACTGTACTCTCGGTCATTCTGCAACAACGAGAGGAAACTAATCATTAATATGTCAATTAAAACAATGTAAAACGTACACGTATGTGAAAGAGACGACGCTAAAAGTGCGTGGAAAGCGATAAAGTGTGAACGGTCCACCTGACTTTGGACGTGGCAGGCCAGGAAGGAGGCTCGGAACACCAGGTCGCCCCCGGTGGTTCTGTAAGGCCGTGTAGCCGCATCGTGACGCCTCTGGTTCGGATGGGAAGTGGAACCCACTCCGGTCTGGTTCAAGTAAAGCAGCTTACGTAAGAAATCTACATAGTAGATGTGAGGGGGATTGAGCCCCCGTCTAACTAAGACAGCCATCAAAAAAACATCAAAAACAATAAGGAATATAGGCCTACAGCAGTTATATTACACATGAAAATGACCAATGGATGAGCGTTACCTTCAAAATGAAAAGTGAACCTTTCAGCGAGGAAGGTTGACTTTATCGTCACCCAGAAGTTGACGATCGTGGCAATGCGTCAAAATAGTCCCCTAAAACATACCAGAGCAAAGGACTTTACAGCAGGTGTCGTCCAATCTAAATGAAGCGAGTGCAATATATAAAATATATGATCTAAATGTACTACTTTACCTGCCAGGACAGATGTGTCCACACACACACAGCGACGAGCAACATGATGAAATATGTCCAAGTCATTCTAAGAAGAGAAGCGGACCTATCGGTAGGATTATATCGGAGTGACATCGATATTTAAAAAGGTAATGAATATACATATTTCATCCACAGATGTGTTTTTGCGATGTAGCCTGTAGGATGTGTTTATGTGGTGACTATCGTGTTGTTTACTGAGCCGGCCGGCTCCATATTTGATTGAACGCTGCACCTGATTGGTCCAATTTATGAACACAGTTGACCAATGAGAGCACGACCCAACTTGGGTGAAAGTAGTTTAAAAAATAAGTCATCGAAAATGTCTTGGTTTGTTTGAAATAGAAAAATACAGTTTAAATAAATATTTGCTATATATATTATATTTCCTGTTTTGGCCATTGATATAAATATATTTGAAATAGTGCTTTAAAAATGGTACACCTTGAAATGCCTTCGCTGAAATCGAAACAGGCGAACTAGTAACGAATACATTCAGACGACCTTGTTTTCAAACTGTAACATTTCAGTGATAGGAATGCAACGGGCTTTACATTTCCGCATCGTAAAGACAATCTCTTTTAACATCCCCGACATGATGTCAGCAGTGACTTGCATGCGGGTTGGCTGGCTCCCAGCGGGACGTCCCTGCGGTGACATTATCTTCTGTTACCGCGGCTGAGGAGCACCCAGAAACCAGAATAACTAAGGAGTGATCCAAGACATCGGATGGAGCTCCGTCATGTCAGAGTATGGCGGGGATCATAATGTATTATAATGATAGGAATGGTTTGCACATATTCTAATTTTTTATTTATATTCTTAGTTATACCTATTTTTTTTATATATTTGTTTCAGTGTATAGCTGTCCTGCACCAGGGATCGAGGGAAACGGCATTTCGGTTTTTGTGTGTGTCCTGTACATTCATGAAAACTGACAATAAAGTTGTCTTGAATCTCTTGAATCTTGAATCCCTTGGTAGCCTACGCCTATAGGATGGTATTTAACAATGGTGATTTAAAAGTTATGATTAACCTATATCTGTGGCAATGTGTGTTGGTAACGAGTCATTTACATTTACATTTACTTTTAGGGCATTTAGCAGACGCTTTAATCCAAAGCGATTTACAGAGAGTACATTTGTCATTAGAAGGTGAAACATTTCATTGCTGTTAATACAGTAAGAAAGTCACCAGAAGAAGTTTCAAGCATTTCAATGTCTAGGTTAACCATTGCTAGTAAGTGCCAAGTTACAAAGAGACTTTAAAAGTTAGGATTGAACTATAACTGTTGCAATATGTCATACACACACACACACACACACACACACACACAAACACACACACACACACACACACACACACAAAGGATTTCTGCTTTTGCAATATACTGTATCTAATGCTTTGGTTTGCCTTGGGAAATGAAGAACCCTTTATTACCTTTTACACTCTAATTGTGTTTATTTATCTTCAGTTTTCCCAGCAGACGGGCCAGTGAGTGATTCACTCACTTGACCTTTCTGAGTCAACGATGAGTTTCACCGACACGCAAACACTGGTGATATGGAGCCGTGGGACGGTTGTCAGGGTGGCAATTGTTGGCAGGGGTCACACACACACACACACACACGCACGCACGCACGCACACGCAGGCACGCACACACACACACACACACACGCACAGACACACACATTACATTTACATTTAGGACATTTAGCAGACGCTTTGTTATCCAAAGCGACTTACAAAGAGTACATTTTTCATAAGAAGGTTACATTTCATTTAATTTCATTTCAGCATTTCATTGCTGCTAATACAGTAAGAAAGTCACCAGAACAAGTTTAAAGCATTTCAGTTGCTAGGTTAACCATTGCTAGTATCCAACATCTTAAGTGCCAAGTTACAAAGATACACGCCACACACACACGCACACACATGCACGCACACACTTACTCTCATGCACACACACACAAACATGCACACATACATACACAAACACACGCGTGCACACAGGCACACACACTCACATGGACACACAAACAAACACACACCCACACACACACACAGACACACTCACATGCACACACAAACACGCACACATACATACGCACACACACGCACACGGCCTCATTAACATTTGAGTCACTTTGTGTCATTAGCAAGCGGCGCCCGGCGTGCGAGCGTCACACTGTTCCCCGGACGCGGGGCCGCTAACCAGCGCTAATCACCAGTGACACCACTGAAAGGGTATAGAGCCACGCCTGTGTCCTCTCACCCAAGACACAGAAACAAAGCACAGAGTCAAACTTCACCGGTGAGGCGGACAACTCTGTCTCACACACCAGGGACTGGCTCTGGACCCTCACCGCCATGTTGGGGGGATTTGTACGTTTGGGTGGTGGGGCGGGGTGGGTAAGATGGAGGACAGGTTGGGGTTGTGATGATGGCGTTCAATGATGACCTTCTCCGCCCCGCACCCCCCCCCCCCCCCCCCCCCCTCCGCCCACACCCACACCCACGGCATCAGTGTACACACACATGCACAATCATATCCCCTCCCTGAGTCATTAGCTTCTCCACCAATCACGTCGTCCGCAGGGCCTGAGTACATGGTTGGGCAGGGGGGGGGGGGGGGGGGGGTACAGTGTACCACCTTATCCATCGCCGTGCCGACCAGAGCTCTCATTGTTGAGGCAGACACAGACGGAGGACTCTCTGGCTCAGCAGAACCAGGCGGGGGTGAAACCAGCAGACAGACAGCGTCAGACTTCTCCCCGCACGCTTTCCAACACCCAGGAGTTCTGACCCGAGATGCTGCACTCCCAACGCTGCGGCGCGGGCCTGGTGGTGCTGCTGGGCTGCCTGCTGGCCGGTCCGCTGGCACCGGGCCGGGCCGACGGCGCCCCCCGGGTCGGGGGGCTCGGGGCGCTCCTGGAGACGGACCAGGTGAGGGGCGGCACCGCGGGCTCGTTAATGACTTTCTTTTCTTCTTTCAATTATGAACATTTTGAGGTTCAACTTTGATATGATTGGATATTTTTTCTTTTCTTTTGTTATTAAGATTGTTTTTAAGTTAAGATTTTTATTTTATTGTATTGTTTTTTATTTAATTTTTAATTTAAATGTTTTGTATTTATTATAAATTAATGTTCTAAAATTATATATATAATTATATAATACAAATGTAATTTTTATTATATATAATTATTATATAATAAACATTTAATTTCTGTTATTATATAGTATTTTTATTATTTATATACTGTTGTATATTTTGCTTTTGAGCAGTTATGGGCGTGTAAGGAATATCATACATTTCAAGAAGTGTGTTGGAATGGGCTCATTTAGTTATTTAATCATTTTAACCTTTTTTGATTGTGGGTTAAAATAGTTTTGAGATTGTATTTCTCACGGTCTGAACCACATTTAACAGCCCTTTTGTGTCAACATTTTCTCTTTAATAAAAAGGACCTTGCTCGAATGCTCTTACTGGACTATCTGGCGGACATGGCCCCGGTCCACACCAACGAGGTCCTGCCCGAGGCGGAGGTATCGGGGCTCAGGGGAGTGATGCGGCGTCACCTGGCCCTTTCCCAACGAGAACGCAAGGCGGGCTGCCGGAACTTCTTCTGGAAGACGTTCACGTCCTGTTAGTGCGGCGGTAGCAGCGCGCCGTGCGGTTTTGCTCTTATTTCACGGTAACATTCACTAACGTCTGTAATTGAGTTATTATTGGTTCCTTTAATTTGCTATGATTTGTTGATTTGTTTGCTTCGAATACTAAATGTGTGCTTGTGTGTGTGTGTGTGTGTGTGTGTGTGTGTGTGTGTGTGTGTGTGTGTGTGTGTGTGTGTGTGTGTGTGTGTGTGTGTGTGTGTGTGTGTGTGCGCGTGTGCGTGTGGTCTCCAGACGGCTGTAATCACGCTGGACACAGCTTGGAGGAAAAAGACGCACTGTGTAAAAATGTAAAAAAAACAAAACAATAAAAACAGAAGTGTACACCATCAACCATTTTAAACTGTCGACAAAAGAAGTTCATCAAATAAAAAATAAAAACAACAACTGGAAAAAAAAAACAAAGTCCAAATGATTTTTAATAGCGTTTTTTTTAATTTTTTTATGAAGTACAATCTGTATGAGAGAAGCCACATGATGAGAGTCCCATCCCCCCCTGTTCCACCACACGCCTCCTACTGCAGCCTACTGCCTCCTACTGCTTCCTATGGCCTCCTCCTGCAGCCTACTGCAGCCTACTGCCTCCTCCTGCAGCCTACTGCCTCCTACTGCAGCCTACTGCCTCCTCCTGCAGCCTACTGCCTCCTCCTGCTTCCTACGGCCTCCTACTGCAGCCATTCCCAGCGAAACAGAAGCCTACGCAGTGTGACATCATCGCCTGCCATGACGGCTCTGGGGGTGTGGGGGGGCTGCGGGGGGTTGGGGGGTGAGGGGGGTGTTTATGTGGCAGTGAATTGAACTCGAGACAAACAGAGCGGCGGTTGATTTCCTGACGTCGGCGCGTCTCGTCTGAGAGTCCGTCTGTCGACGCTTCGACCTCAGAGGAGCGAACGCAACACTGACGACATCAATGGGACTCGACTGCAACCACCTCACCCCCCCTCACCCACTCACCCACCTCACCCACTCACCACTTCACCCACCCCTGTGAGAGCCCTCACAGCACGCTGCGTGCGTAGCGTGTCACCCACATGCCGAGAGTGATTTTGTAAAAAAAAAAAAATTTTAAGCATAAAAAAAAAGTTAGAGTTAAATGTTGACAACAGGAAGCAGAATGCAGCAGGAGAGATGCGGCGGGCGCCCGGAGACAGAACTCACTGAGGTACGCTTCTGAGAAGAGGAGACCTTGATGGCAGACGCACAGACGCACACACACACACAATACTAAGTCATCGTCAGGACGGAGAGACAGGGTAAAACAAAATGAAAACTAAAACTAAATAAATACTGTGACAGAGAGAACGAGCCAAAAAAAAACAACGTGGCTTGTTTTGTTTTTTTACGCAGCCCTAAAAAAAAAATGAATCGCTTTCCTAACAACCCTGTTTTCTTCTGCTTTGGGCAGTTGATTGAATTTTAACTTCATTGCACCTTCAGCTTCATGGTAACAGTCAAGTATAAACAAACGTTTTTTTTTTTTTAAGTAACAACACAAAAGTACAAAAAAACCCTTAAAAAAAAAAAAACGACCAAAAAAGGATTAATGTCCGCACTTCTAGAGGCGAGGATTTGGCAGGAGGTCCAAAATGGAGGCCGAAGCCTGAGCTGCGTTGTGCTAACCCTGTAGCGCCGGTTCACGGTGCGACCACATGGCTACGTAGTCACAGTTCACCTCGGGTTTGTCGATGAGTCGGGTTCGGGGCGGCGCCCACCCTCATCAGTACATTTTTTACATTTTGATTTTCTTTCATTATTTTCATGATCCAATAGTTAGTTCCCCTAAAAATCAAATTGTCGTCAAACCCTTAAAGTGAACACAGTGGATCCACATGTGCTCATCATCATATGCGTGTATACCATAATTTATCATCCTATGACCGTCGTATGGAGGGTGCAGGGGGGATCGGGGGCCATTTTAGGAGTAAGCAGTGGCAAACGGCCGCCATCTTTGGTGAAACGCGGCATGACGCTCTGATTGGCCAAAGTCGGCGTCACGTGACGCGTCTGGTCTGAACCGACCCCCAGAGACGAGCAGGCGTGTGCTGCGGTCTGAGCCGAGACACTCAACCAAACAGATGAGAAAGTGAGGAAAAAACTGAAGAAACGAAGAGACTTCATCCCACGGAGACACCAGAGGACCTTTTCTGAGTCAGGGACCCCCGAGTGCAGCAGGACCAGACGACGCCTGTCTGCTCGGCGTGAGAAGTCACACGTGTGAACCCCTCTGAAAAGGAAACAACACCCGGCCATTTTGTGCCACTAGGGGGCGCAGAGGGACTGAAGCCTGAAGGGCGGCAGCAGAAAAACACGCCGTTTTAAGAATTTGTTTTGTCATCGTTACCCCGTCCCCCCCCCCCCCCACCGTCAGATTCTGCCACACGGTGTGAGATGGCCCGGGAGTTGATTGGACGGTGGCGCCCACCGCGGCGGCGAGCTAGCGTGGCGGCGTGCTAGCGCGGCGGCAGCGTGCTAGCAGTCGGTGGAGATCTTGGCGGAGAGGTCCTGGATGCGGCGCGCGCTGCAGCCCTTGCACAGGATGTGTCCGTCCAGCGGGTAGCAGCCGCGGCCCTCCTCTTCAGAGGACAGCAGCAGGCCGCACTCCTGGGACGGACACACGGACACACGGACACACACTGTTAACTCCTCCCCCCTGGTGTACCCATGAAAGCCCCCACTATTTTAGCACCAGGCATAACGTTGACTACTGGGTGAAAAGTGCACCCAGTGGTGCATAAGGGCCGTCCATATGGATGGATGTATGGATCAGCCCACCAGTTGGTACAGTCCAGTGGGGGCGAACACCACAGTGAACCCTTTGACGTCCCGAGCGCCACGCTCTTCACATAGTCCTCGAGCGCGGCGTTGCCACGACAACGCAGCCCTTAACACCATCATCATCATCATCGTCATCCATCGGTTTACAGGCGAAAACCTTTACCTGTATATAATGGGATCTGTGTGTGTGTCTGTGCATGTGCGTGCATATGGGTAATTTATGCAATTTCCCTCAGGAATTATTAAAGTATTTCTGTCTGTCTGTCTGTCTGTCTGTGTGTGTCTGTGTGTGTCGTTATCACACGTGCGTGTGCGTGTGTGTGCGTGCGTGTGTGCATCTGTCTGTGCATGCGTGTGCGCCCTCACCTCACAGACGTAGCAGTTGACGTGGAAGCTGCGGTCCAGCGCCACGATCCTCACCGTCTCCTCCTGGCCCGGCTCCGGCATGATGGCCTGGCCGCACACCGAGCAGCGCGGGGCGAACTTCCGGTGGAAGTCCTCGATGCAGTGGATCTGCGAGGCGGCGTCCACGGTGAAGGGCACGCCGTCCAGGCAGCAGCTGCACACCACGCAGGTGAAGCAGCGCGGGTGGTAGGCCTTGCCCATGGCCCGCAGGATGCGGTCCAGGATGGGCTTGGAGCACTTGGAGCAGCGCTCTAGTGTGCTCTGTGTGGGGGGGAGAGGGGGGAGGCGGGGGAGGGGAGGGGTGGGGGAGAGGAGGGAGGCAGGAGTGAGGCAGGGGATAGGGGGAGGCGGGGGGCGGGGGGATAGGGGGGAAGCGGGGGAGAGGAGAAGGCATGGGGGGAGAGGGGGGAAGGTTATCCGCCGGAACCACGACAACCACAATCGGAGTCAGTGTGTCCGTTTCACACAAGTGTCTGTTTACAAGCCTACAAGCTTAAGAGGACTTTTAAGGTGCACTATTATCCACTTAAGTGGACTTTTAAACACTGGGGATGTCCTTCGATGGGACGTTTTTTTAAATTAAAACATGTACATTGAATATTTTCAGCTGGCCACAGCGGGAAGCGGTTCTGCCATTCTCAATCAAACACTCGTATTGATGAGATTGGGACTCGTCCCCGGGGGGGGGGGGGGTAACTGGGGGGGCAGCCACTCACGATTGTAGCAGCTCTCGCAGTAGCTCTTCTTGTCCAGGGCGTAGAAGGGCTTGCCCCGCAGGCGGGCGTGGCAGGTGATGCAGGTGAAGCACTCCACGTGGGAACACCTGCTCCATGGCAATGCAGCCGCTGCCGTCGCCCAGCACGTTGTCCCCGCAGCGGGCACAGCGGCCTGGAGGGGGCAGACCAAGGTGTAGAAGAAGGTGCAGAAGGAGGGGCAGAAGAAGGGGCAGAAGGTGGAGAAGAAGGGGCAGAAGAAGGTGCAGAAGAAGGGGCAGAAGGCACAGAAGAAGGTGCAGAAGGAGGTGCAGAAGGTGCAGAAGAAGGTGTGGAAGAAGGTACAGAAGGTGCAGAAGTGCAGGAGAAGGTGCAGAAGAAGGTACAGAAGGTGGAGAAGGTACAGAAGAAGGTGCAGAAGAAGGTACAGTAGGTGCAGAATGTGCAGAAGAAGGTACCGAAGGGGGAGAAGAAGGGACAGAAGAAGGTGCAGAAGAAGGGGGACAGAAGAAGGTGCAGAAGAAGGTGCAGAAGGTGCAGAAGAAGGTGCAGAGGAAGGGGCAGAAGAAGGTGCAAAAGGTGCAGAAGAAGGGGCAGAAGGTGCAGTTTGTGTGTTATTCAGAAAAGTGGCCAAGCGTATGGATGTTTTGAAATATCCACTTCGACAGCAAGGTGTCGTATATAAATACTCAAAACAAAAAGGGGATGGTAGTTAAGGGGTTAAAAAGGCACGTGGACATTTGTAATGCGTACATTATTTGCAGAAGTTGAGTTTGTTTCACTTCACAAACTCACGCTCCGTAGAAAACTACAAACTAGAACGTTCTTCCATGGGACTAAAGATTGAGTATCGCTTTTCTGATTTTTGTAAAAAAAAGATAAAACAGCAGCATTATTTTTCCACTGTGTGGAGACGGGCCGTACCAAAGTATTCCTCCACGGGGGGGTGGTTCATGTCGTACACCAGCTTCTTGGTGAGGCGGTCCAGCTCCTCCTCAGGTCTGGGTGTGGGCGCCCCCTGGAGGACATGGAGGACATGTGAGGATGGATGCAAGAGGACACTGCTCCCAGACACAGTGGTGTGAACGAGCAACAGACTGTGGTGGACCACTCAGTTCATCACTGTGTGTGTGGTAAGCAAATCACAGCAAATCAATGGAGATTACTATGTGTAAAAAAAAAAATGTGTTCAGAGAAAGTGTGACTTGAGATGAACCGTTTTTGTAACACAGCGTACACACGCAGACCAAGAGTAGAATTCCTGTGGTCGCCCGGCCCGCCCTCAAACCCAAATCCAAGCTTCGACCGAATACCACAGTGTGCTGGACTCCCAAACATTTCCCCCTGACCAGATGACCTCTGACCCCACCGCCCTCTCCTTGGCTGGCACAACACTCGGCCACTCCGGCTCTGATTATGCAAAACCGCCCGGGTTGCCATGGCGAATGTAAATCAGGTCTGCAGACCATGGAGCCCTGCCGGGTGCCGCAGTGCTAGCCCCGCCCCCCATGCAGTACTGGCCACGCCCCCCCACAGTGTTGGCCCCGCCTCCCTCACCTTATTGGTCTGGTAGGCCGGCCCCTGGCCGCCCTCCGGCCCCCTCTGGGGCCCCCGGCCGGCCCCCTTGTGGCCCGGCTCCGGCCCCGGGTGGTGCATCTCCTGGCCCTGGTGGGCGTTGGGGTACCAGGCCCGCGGGGCGCCCGGGTTGGCGGCGGCGGCGGCGTGCTGGTGCTGATGCTGGCGAGGCGGCGGCGGCGTGCGCGCCTGCTCCGCCTGCCGGCCCGTCTGGGCGTAGGAGACGGGCTGCGCCGTCTTCACCTGCACGCTGAAGCGCGGGCCGGTGGGGGTGGAGGCGGTGGTGTAGGACGCCGGCACCGGCTGGGGGTAGGGCTTGGGCGCGGCGCCGGACGGGGCGTAGTAATCCTGCGGAGGGTGCTGCTGCTGCTGCTGCTGGTAGTTGGGGTGTTGGTGGTGGAGGTGGTGGTGCTGCTGCTGGGGGTTCTGGCCCTGCTGGTGGTGCTGGTGGTGCTGCTGGTGGTGCTGGGGGTACTGGGGCTCGGCCGGGTAGGCCCGCGCCTGGTGGTACTGGTTCTGGGGGGGGTGGGGCGGGTAGCCCACCGAGGGCCGACTGGGCAGCGGGGGCGGGGGCCACGCCCTGGGAGGGGGCGGGGCTGTAGCGGTCGGCCTGGAGCTGGGGGTTGTAAGGCACGTTGTCGTAGAGCTGTGGGGGAGAGAGAGAGAGGGGAGACAGGGGAGAGGAGGGAGGTGTGGGGGGGAGAACAGGGAGGCAGGGGAGAGGAGGCAGGTGCAGGGGGGGAGAGTGAGGAGGCAGGGGAGGGGAGGGAGGCGTAGGGTGGAGAGAGAGGGGAGACAGTCAGCCTGCATGTCTCACTGCATCCCTAGCCCTGGGGGGAGGGAGGGGGGGTGTCTCACTGCATCCCTAGCCCTGGGGGGAGGGAGGGGGCGGGGGAGGGGGCGTGGCCTGTCCCACCTGTGCACTGGGGTCCTGCTGGTGGCTGTCCAGGTCGGCCAGCATGCTGGTCAGGGAGTCGATGTCAGCGTCGATGTTGCCGCGGTGGCCCAGGGCGTTGTCGTGGCTACGGTGCTGGAGACAAACCACAAGAGAACACGCGTGACGTTTTCCCGCAGCTGAAGCTGAAAAGGCCAAAGCCGAGAAATGCTACCGAAGGAAACTCACAGGAGCTTTCACAACGGGATTGTGGGAAGCGTATTTCTACATCAACCGGTGTTTACTTGAAACCTTTACACTTTGATATCAATTAATGATTAATGATTAGTGAGACTAGGTGGATGCCCCTTAAAGTGGTAGTTTGGAATTTTGGACATAGGACCTCATTTACAAGATATCCTGTGTGTTATTTATCATTGGAGACGTTTTCAACACATTTCATTCAGTTCTTCTAGTTGCAGAGTTCACTGGTGCTAGGCTAGTGCAAGTCAACGGTTTCGGCTAGCCTGCTAATAAAAAAACAGTCTTACCCACTCCACAGTACACCATGGCAAATAAACCTTGCATCGCATGAATCATCACATTTTGAGGAACTAGTTTCTGCCAGTAACCTATTCAGTTCGCCGCTACCAGGAAGTATAACGCTGCTGCTGTGACACAAGTCCCTCAAAATGCAATGCCATGCAAGGTTGGTTTTAGCCCCAGCGAACTCACCAGCGAACTCTGCAACTAGAAGAACTGAATTATGTTGAAAACGTCTCCAATGATAAAAAACACACAGGATAACTTGGAACTTGGAATTCTGAACTACCCCTTTAAGACTGTTCTCCAGTACTCTGCGCCCGGTTGTATGTTCAGAGTGGGCCTCTGAGAAGGTCTGGTGTGTTGTGACGTGGGCCGCCTACCCGCGGCCCGTAGCCGTCCATGTGGGGGCTCCAGCTGCGGTCTTCTTTGGGGCCGTGGGGGGGCGGAGGGGGGTAGTAGTGGTCACCGGATGAGTGGTGAGCAGCGCCCCCTGGTGGTGGGAGGACGCATTACAGATGAACGAATGAATGGATGAATGGGGAGGAAAACAGCGGCAATCAAACCCAACAACCTCATCATCATCAGCATCATCAC
Organism: Urophycis tenuis; assembly: GCA_036785325.1. Taxonomy (NCBI): domain Eukaryota; kingdom Metazoa; phylum Chordata; class Actinopteri; order Gadiformes; family Phycidae; genus Urophycis; species Urophycis tenuis. The sequence continues at coordinate 12,046 of JAXIVH010000893.1, forward strand.
AGGATTATCATCTTCATCATCACCACTCATCATCAACACATCATCATCATCATCATCAATACACTATTATCATCATCTTCATCAGAACCACTCATCATCAGCATCAACACACTATTATCATCTTCATCATCACCACTCATCATCATCATCAGCATCATCACCACTCATCATCATCATCAGCATCAACACACTATTATCATCTTCATCATAACCACTCATCATCAACACACCATCATCACCATTAACACACTATCATCATCTTCATCATAACCACTCATCATCAACACATCATCATCACCATCAACACACTATTATTACCTTCATCATCACCACCCATCATCAACACATCATTATCACCATCAACACACTATTATCATCTTCATCATCACCACTCATCATCAACACTTCATCATCACCATCAACACACTATTATCATCTTCATCATCACCATGAAC
>JAXIVH010000893.1:22500-25000 GCA_036785325.1 Urophycis tenuis
TGAATGAAATGTCGGACTTTTAAAAAAATGGGAATAATCAAGACAGCATTGTGACGGTGAACAGGCCTAATCACAGGCAGCATTCATTGATTAGAAACAGAGAAGTAAAGTTTGTATGATAGAGTGCAGCCACGGCTCACTGACAGGCCGACAGCATGTTTGCAGACACGCACACTCTCCAAAACTCTCTGTATACTTTAACTTATTTTATTGTGCTATAATAAGATAACGTAGTTCTGGCGCTGTACCAGGGCAGTGTCATGTTGTATTGTGAAAACCGGGACACTTTAGCGTCCCGACGTGCTTTTGTCGGGACTCGGGACACGAGACTTCACAGGACTGTCCCGGTCAAACTGGGCCGCCTGGTCACCCCAGTGCTGTGTGTTCGTGGGCTGTACTTCTGCTCTCTCTCTGCTGTGTTTCATGTTCCTACCGGTCTCTCCTCCACCGTCATCCTGCAGACCTGCTGGTGTCTCTCCAGGGTCCGCGCCACACACACACACACACACACAAACACACACACTCACACACACACACACACACACACACACACACACACACACACACACACACACACACACACACACACACTCAGCACACACAACAATAGCGGAGTCACATCTGTTACCCCCCTCCCTTCCACACACACACACACACACACACACACACACTCACGGCTTCCTGTTTCCGCCTATTGAGGACAGTGCTAGTCATCCTCCTCCATGCTACTTTTTCAGAGCTCTCCTTCCTGTGCTCGCTTGACCCCCTGACCAGTCTCGGACCCTCGGGGTCCGGCTCTTATTCCTTCTTATGCCCTCTCTCCTCGAAGACGAGCGATAACCTTCCCCATGTGAAGCCACATGAGGTGGAGAGACCAACTCGCGTTAATGGCTGCTATTTGGCTCCTCGTCAGGAGCGCTTTGAAACAAAGCTGGTACCGGTGGAAAGGGCGATTACCTCACTTTATGGCGCCCATGGCGAGCGTGATGCATTGTGGGTCGTACATGGTGCCAACACACCACCGGGACACCTGTGTTGTACAATGAAGGGACGGCGTGTGTGTGCTGTGTCACACACACACAGATGTGTCTAACCTCCACGCCTCTTCCTCCTCCTCTTCATCCTCCTCCTCCTCCTCCTCCTCCTCCTCCTCTCCTCTAGCGGGTTCTTCTACTCGCTGTACACACGCAGCCTGACCCTCCACGGTGGCGGCGGCGGCGAGGGGCACCCCCCCCTGAGCGTGGTGGTCCTGCCCGGGGGTCTGGACGCGGCCAGCGTGTCCCTGCTGCTGGACTTCATGTACACGTCGCGGCTGGCGCTCAGCCGCCGCAGCGTGGCCGGCGTGCTGGCGGCCGCCACGCACCTGCAGATGGAGCACGTGGCCGACACCTGCCGCGCCTTCATGCTGCTGCACGGGTGAGAGGTCGCGGTCCGGGGGTCAGGGGTCAGGGGTCAGGGGTCGGGGGGGGAGGGGGCGGGGTCCTCTCTGCACCTTCAGAGTGGTTATGAAACCAGTCAGGTGGTTTGGCACTAGCAATGGTTAATCTAGCAATTGAAATGCTTGAAACTTGTTCTGGTGACTTTCTTACTGTATTAGCAGCAATGAATAATAATAATAATAATACATTTAATTTAGAGGCGCCTTTCATGTCACCCAAGGTCACCTTACAAAGTATAAAATCTTAACATCATTAAAAACAAGACAACATGGTAAAAACAAGACAATGTGATAAAAGCAAGTGAAGAAGTGTCCAGTTATAGTGTGTATGCCAGTTTGAACAGGTGTGTTGATGAAGTGTTTCACCTTCTTATGACAAATGTACTCTTTGTGCGTCGCTTTGGATAAAAGCGTCTGCTAAATGCCCTCAATGTGAATGTAAATGCTGTAACGCATGACGGCTATGAGTCAAACTACAAATGTTTGCACTAGCGGAATACACCATTATGTGTGTTGTTTGTGAGAAGCGAGCCCTGGGTCGCTTTTCTGGAGAGCCTGTACTGGAAATCAAGTTGAACGTGGAGACAACAACAACACATCAAGACATTTCAGTGTGTAGAGTGGGTCGTCCACCAACCGAAGGGTTGGCGGTTCGATCCCCTCGATTCCCCCTCCTCCCAACTGTCTGCGTGTCCTTGAGCAAGACACTGAACCCCAACTGAACCCCAAACTTGCTCCCCGGGCTGCTGATCATAGCAGCCCCACTGCTCCTATGTACCACAGGATGGGTCAAATGCAGAGGACACATTTCGTACCCATATCTAAAAAATACTGAGAATGACCCAAATCAGGTTGCTGACCGGTGCGTTCTCCACCCAGGAGAAGATGGCTGCCCATCACCCTCAGGTGGAGCTGGACTCCAGGGTGTCTGTCCCCTCGGTGGGTACCAGAGGAGGAGGAGGAGGAGGAGAGGAGGTCTGCCCCACCCCGCCCCCAGCTCAGCCTCACCGCCGCGGGCCCACTGCCGGCACAGGCTGCCAGGTAACCAAGGGACACGGTCGT
>JAXIVH010000893.1:30000-37970 GCA_036785325.1 Urophycis tenuis
GGCGAGATGTCGGCAACCAGCCGACATTCTCAACCACTCCCTTCTAGTTAATTTACCCTCTTGAGACTGGAAACGTTTATTCATGTTTTGATTTGAATTCCAACCGTGGCAATGAATCGCTGTTTTTTTTGTTGTTTTTACCGGGATGTCCACCTTTATAGGCCTACAGCCCGCATCTAACCTAGTGCACCTGTTCCGTACCGTCCGCCGTGCGCTGGTGTACTCAGTGCAGTCCGCTTCCGGGAAAGTCCACCAAGGGGGATCATAAGTCAAGTCGAGTTATCTTATCCTATTCTCTTGACACCGCGGTTCTCATTAACTAACTACCAACTAATTAACTCCTAAACTCCTGTGAATTCCCAGGTCAAGGAAATGGGGGTTGGGAAAGGACCAAGGACGTATTATTAGGGACCGAGCCTGTGAAACAGGACGAGGTCCCTTTTGAAATTGGTCGTTTATTATTATTCTTATTTCAGGGATCTTTGACGTTGATTTTCACTATCTGAACATATACGAAAACTCAATTTTTATTATTATTATTGATTTATTTGACTCTTGGAGGGCATAGCGGTCGTGTTCTTTAGTGTGGTGAGTTTGGACGGTGGCGGAACGATGACGCGCGGGGCTCCGCGGGGGCTCCGCGCGGGCAGCCCTGCCGCCGCGGGCTCCCCCGACAGGAGGGACTGTGGTGGCTGCCCTGCTGAACTCTCTCACCGCCTGTCGTGTCCCTGGTCTCCCTTGAGTTGTGGCTGTAAGCCCCCCATTGTCTTTGCTGTGTAGACAAACAGCGGGGGGGGGGGGGGGGGGTGATGATGATGATGATGATGATGATGATGAACGAGGGGGTTTCCAAAGTGCAGACCCTTCCTCTGTCTTATTGTGTTTGAGCAGGTTAAGCCACGAGGGCACTTCCGTCCCAAATATGACCTCATTATTCACGGGGAGAGGGATGTACGACATCTGTAAGGTCAAAGTTCATTCCGATTGAAAACGCTGTTTGACGAGTGTATTACATGCATACAGTTCATTCATACATACATACATACATACATACATACATACATACATACATACATACATACATACATACATACATTCATACTACAAGATAGACAGACAGACAGACAGACAGACAGACAGACAGAGAGAGAGAGAGAGAGAGAGAGAGAGAGAGAGAGAGAGAGAGAGAGAGAGAGAGAGAGAGAGAGAGAGAGAGAGAGAGAGAGAGATAGAGAGAGAGAGAGAGAGAGAGAGAGAGAGAGAGAGAGAGAGAGAGAGAGAGAATACATTGGATGTCTCCCTCTAGCGTCAGTCACTTGTAAGGAAACTTGTCTTTATTTTTATAACGATGGTGAGTTGGACTTCGGAACCATTACTAAATCTTACCAAGTCTACAAACGCATGGCTTGGCTACCGACTGAAAATGATTATATAGGTATACATTATAACATTATTTAAGTATACATACATACATACACACATACATACATGGTAGGCCTATACATTGAGCTACGGTGAATGAAATACAAAGAGTTTGGTTCCTGAGCTCCACATAAGAGAGCAGTAGTGTTGAGTGGTCGAGATAATAAGTCAACCATCGACTTGACCTTATCTCTCTGGAGTGTGCGGGTCGAGCGCTGGTAACTGAAGCCCAACCCGGCTTTGTGCACATGCATTTGCGCGCATGCGCAGTGGTGCACCCACGAACAGCCTGTTTTCAGTCAGCGAATGGTTAAAACGGTATTCCTAATGTCCGTTGCATGTGTTAGGATGATCAGACGGACAGGTTGAGACGGTCTCCTCGGAATAACATGGATCGGACGCTGTCGCCAGGGTTACAGCAACTTTGACCCGCAGGAAATGTTTCGGGGCCGCTTCATGACAGACGGTGGGGACATTGTTTTTGTTTTTCATGCTGTCGGGGGAATCAGCCTCTCGTCATCTGTTATTTAGTTTGAGTTTCAAACTCAAAAGCGACCCCCTGTGTGGTGGGAGAATGTCTGGCTCACCGCGGGACACTGCGCGGTGCTCACCGCGTTCTGCACTTTGATGCTGACGAGCAACACCGAGCAGCCCCCCCCCCCCCCCATCCTCCATGTAGATGCAGGAGTAGGTTATTATTAAGGGTTAGTGCGATATTAATTGTGAGGATAATATTAACGACATACAAAACGGGCACTGTGAGTGTATGGATCACGTCGCCGGTACGTTATGTCACACTGTCACACTGACACACCACATGACATCACAGGGCAGTGTCTTATCTCAGTCGAAATGTGAAACGAGTAGATCATTATACAGCCGAAAAAAAAGTAGCTGAACTCAGAGAGTGGGTTAGGGTTAGGGTTAGGGTGAGGGGCAATATAGCTCAGTATGTCGAGAGGATCTGTACATGCTGTTGACGACACACTGAGGTGTTTGTGTGGTTGTGGCTGGTTTGTGTCTTGCAGGCTTTGGATCAGTTCGATTATTGATCATTAATTGCTGGTGAGCAGGCCGGTGGGGTCGCGCGCCTCTTTTCTCGCAGGTAAAGTTAAAAACAGGTAACACACAGCGGAATTATTTCGCAAAATAACGTCTTTATTTTTTGTTTACACTAAATGATTAATATAATTGTACATCCATTGCTATTTCCCCCCACCATTGTATGGCTTTGAATTGAACTATTGTTTTGTTTTTTTAACGATAATTTTACTTTATTTATTTTACTTAATTTGTAATTGTTTGAGCAGAGGAGCTGAATACAACAAAAAAGTCGAAAAGTGTACTTTATATTCGGCCTCAGGCATCACGCGCAAGTACGTACGCCCAAGCACGTACGTACGCGCGTCACCTTAAGTAAGCAAAAAAAAGAAAAGGCAGGAGGTCTCGGCCGGAGGTCAAACGAACTAACCGCACAAATCCGCCTCTCTCCCGCAGCGTTTTAACTTCAACAAAACAGGAGGAAAACACCTTTCACCTAAATATACGTCAATAAAAGTCCATCGAAAGGGCGCCTTTTTTTTCTTTCTTCTTCTTCTCCTTTTTCTCCTTCTTCTTCTTCTTCTGTTTCTTCTTCCTCTCTTCCCAAGCCCCCCCCCCCCCCCCCCCCCCCCCCACCCCCCCGGTCATTTTAGTGGATTTCCCTTCTGGAGAGCGCGCGCTTCAAAACCCGCGCACCATTTTTTAAAACAAACCCCAAAAAAAAACCCACAACCACGTCCCTTCTCCTGCAGCCATGGCGACGGTGCGGGGCGGGCGCCCGGGCCGCGCCCCCGGCGGCGTGCCCCAGACGGGCCGCGGGGCTGGCTGATGGTGGCCTCCATGTTCGTGTGCACCACGCTGGTGTTCGGGCTGATCCGCAGCCTGGGCGTGTTCTTCGTGGAGTTCGTAGGCTACTCCAGGAGAGCGCGCAGGCCATCTCCTGGATCACCTCCATCGGCGTGGCGGTGCAGCAGCTCTGCAGTAAGCGCTCCCTCCCTCCCTCTGTCCTCCGTCTGTCCTCCCGTCTGTCCTCCGTCTGTCCTCGTCATTTGCATTCATAACATGACCCGTCCTTTGTGATGGATCGATCCCCTGTGTTTACTTGGTGCTTGTTTCTAAGTCTGTCTGTCCATCTGTCCGTCTGCCCGTCCGTGTGTCTGTGTGTCTGTCCAGGTCCGCTGGGGACGGCGCTGTGCAACGCGTACGACGCCCGGCGCGTGGTGATGACCGGGGGCTTCCTGGCCGGCCTGGGCCTGGTTCTGGCGTCGCAGGCCCGCTCGCTGCAGCACCTCTACCTCACCATGGGCCTCACCTCAGGCATCTCGCTGCCCCGCCCCCCCGTCACACCGCTCTGTCTGTCTGTCTGTGTGTCGCCATGCCGCCCGCCATGTTTTCCCTCTCGGGTTCCGGGGCGGCTGTGTGGACGCTGGTCCCCGGGCGCCCTGCGTAGCGCAGCGCCTGAGAACCGCCGGCCCCGCCCTCGCCAGGCCAGACAGACCACGTGTCACACGCCCTGGTCCGTTTTTTTTTAGATTTCCAAGGGCCCTTATTGACGGGATTGACCGACGACCAATCAGAGCGATTAAACGGGTGACGCGGCGGCGGCCATCTTGGTTGTTTCGGAAAAAATCCCGGCGTTCTTATAAAGCATTAAAACATTTACATTTAGGGCATTTAGCAGACCCTTTTATACAAAGCGACTCACAAAGAGTACATTTGTCATTAGCAGTGCTGGGTAGTAACACGTTACAAGGAACGCAAATGAGTAAAAAAATACTTTTTTCCGGGTAAGGAGTACTTTTCACGTTCCTTTTTTAAGTCTGTAATTTAACTTTTACTCAAGTAAATATTTGAACCAGAATTCTACTCTTTACTCAATTACATTTTCCATTGTGTCTTCATTAAAAGGAGTATTCTGATAAAACTTACAGTACACATTATCTTGGAATACAAGCGTAGAACTACACGTTAGCAACACGCCCTCTCTAGGCTGCAACATTGCCAATGCCATTTTTTCTAATGGAATATTTACTTTTACGCAAGTAGATTTTGAAGGAAGAAACTGTACTTTTACTTGAGTATAGATTTTCAGTACTCTACCCACCACTCATTAGAAGGCCTAGAAGGTCATTAGAAGGTGAAACATTTCATTGCTGCTAATACAGTGAGAAAGTCACCAGAACAAGTTTCAAGCATTTCAATTGCTAGGTTAACCATTGGTAGAACAAAGCATGAGCTCACAGATGCCAGTGTCTACCTGCCGTGACCCGGATGTCCTGATGGATTTGAGTGTTTGCTGATCTGTGATGGTCTCACCTTCCAGGCCTGGGCTGGGCCATGATCTTCACCCCCATGCTGGCCACCGTCATGGCGCACTTCACTCGGCGCCGCACGCTGGCCCTGGGCGTGGGCTTCTCCGGCGTGGGCCTCTCCTCCTTCGTGTTCTCGCCGCTCTTCCAGTACATGCTGGAGACCTTCGGCTGGCGCGGCTCCCTGCTCATCCTGTGCGGGCTCAGCCTGAACATCGTGCCCTGCGGCGCCCTCATCCGCCCGCCACGCCGCCCGCCGCCGCCGCCGCCGCCCCCCGAGGGCGCAGGCAAGGTGGGCTGAGGGGCTGAGGGGTCGGGTCGCGGCCGGGGCCCGGTTCGGCTTTGCACGTCGTCTGTCTGTGTTCATTTGTTGAAGCTAACGACGAGCCTTCCCCCCCCCCCTGCGCGGGGTAAGACGCCATGCTAGCGGCGTCTTAGCATCGTTAGCATCCCGCGTTAGCATCCCGTGTTAGCATCCCGTGGCACTAGCTAACGCTAAACAAGCTGATGCTGATGCCTTCCCCCCCCCCGCGCAGGGTAAGACTCCATGCTAGCAGCGTCTTAGCATCGTTAGCATCCCGCGTTTGCATCTCGCGTTAGCATCCCGTGTTAGCATCCCGCGGCACTAGCTAACGCTAAACAAGCTTATGCCCCCCGCAGGCCGACAACCCTGGTGGCGCCGCGGGGTTCCGGGGCCTCCTGGGCCGGGTGCAGCGCTACCTGGAGCTGTCGCTGCTGGCCCACCGGCCCTTCCTCACCTACACGCTGGCCGTCACCTTCTTCAACGCCGGCTACTTCGTGCCGTACGTGCACCTGGTGGCGCACGGCCGCCAGGAGGGCTTCTCCGAGTACCGCGCCGCCTTCATCATGTCGGCCACGGGCGGCGCCGACATCGCGGGCCGCTGGCGGCCGGCTGGCTCTCGGACCTGGGCCGCGCGCGCCTCATCCACATGCTGGCGGGCTGGACGGGCCTCACGGGCCTGTTCATCGTGCTGATGCCGCTGGGCTCGCTGCTGGGCTCCTACTGGCTGCTGCTGGCCTTCGGGATGGGCTACGGCTTCTGCGCCGGCGCCCTGACCTCGCTGGTGTTCGCCGGCGTGCCGGAGATCGGTGGGCATGGGCCGCATGGTGGGCGCCCTGGGCTGCTGCAGATGCTGGAGAGCGTGGCGGCCTGCTGGGGGCGCCGCTGTCAGGTGAGACTGGGGAGGTCCGAGGGAGGGCGGGGCGGGGCGGGGCGGGGGGTTCTGGAGGCTAGTGTAATGGAGCAGCCCCATGAAGGGTAAAGGGGGGCATTTAGCAGACGCTTTTGTCCAAAGCGACTTACAAAATCAGTACATTTGTGGGGTTTGCATTGTGAACAGTTGGAAGTGGGGGATCGAGGGGATCGGACTGCTGACTCTATGGTTAGTGGACGACCCGCTCTGTCCACCCGCTCTACACACTGAGCTACTGCCGCCCCAGCCCTATGAAGGGTCAGTCCTCACAGGGGGCCGGTGTGTAACGCGGACACTTCCATGGGCGTTAGTGTCGAGCCTCCCTGCGAGGTGGAATGGTATCTTCTGAGACGAGGGTGGTGAGGACTTTACACCGCTAGAAGCCGCGGCCTGGGCTTGAACCAGGATAATCCTGATTTGGTCAAGGTTTTACACCGGCCTGTCAATCATCAAGCATTCTTGGGCGAGCGGCGTGCCTTGATGGCGTGCAGTGTTCAGGGTGTCAGGAGAACCTGTTGACTCCCTCCAGGCCCGCGATCCTGAGGTTTAAACGCAACGGGTTTAGGATTTCAGTTCCCCCGCGACAACACGGCGCTCGGGCATTCTGGGCCTCCGTTCTGTGTCAGAACCAGAACTCAGAACTCAGGAGAACTTTATTGCCAAGTAGGTTTGCAACCGACAATGAATTTGTCCTGGTGGTTTTGCGCGCAACAGTCAACAGTACAACGAACAAACAACAAAACATCATCAACAATAGGCAACAGTAAGTGTTATAAAGTGAACGGTGCAAGGAATGCAAAGAGTGATATAGCCAGTGGGGGTGGGGGAGGGGGTGAGGGGGGGGGACAGATTCATGATCCCAACTGCTGCTGGGAAGAAGCTGTTCATGTGTCGGGAGCTTCTGGTTGCTGATGGACCGCAGCCTCCTGCCAGAGGGGAGAGGGTCAAAGAGTTCATGTCCAGGATGAGAGGGGTCATCCTGCCTGCACGCCTCAGGACCCTGGAGGTGTGCAGGTCCTGAAGGTGGTGGCAGGTTGCAGAGAATCACCTTCGCCGCAGAGCGAATGATACGCTGCAGCCTGCTCTTGTCCTGAGCGGTGGCTGCAGCGTACCAGACGTTGATGGAGGAGGTGAGGATGGACTCCATGATGGCAGTGTAGAAGTGTAGAAGTGCACCATCATTATCTTTGGCGGGTTGAACTTCTTCAGCCGCCGCAGGAAGTGTCGTGGGGGGGGGGGGGGGGGGGACCCTGGGAAAAGCCCTGACACCCTTTTCCCTTCTCTGTGTGGTCCGTCTTCCCTCTGAAGGTTTCCTCAGGGACCAGACAGGAAGTTACCTCATCTCGCTGGTGGTGGCCGGCTGCTTCTTCCTGCTGGGCTCCTCCATCCTCGCCACGCTGCCCCACTTCTTCTCCCGCAACCGGACCGCCGTCTCCACGGCAACGGGAGGAGGAGGCGGAGCAGTCCAGCCCGACCTCGGACGGCGCCGGCGGGCCGGCCGGCAAGGACCCGGACCACAGCCAGACCTGTCTGGTCTGAAGGGCCGCGCACAAAGGAATGACTCAAATAGTAACAAAAACAAACAAAACATGGGTTAAAGGTCTTAGGAAGGTCATCGTCACATATCGGATGTCAACGCGCGGCCTCTCATCACGGCCTCGTCCGACTCATCGCCTGCAGTCGAGGGTCTGGGGGGCCGCGCTCAGTCTCAAAGTGGGCACTCTCCGATCAAGCGGCGATGACCCGCACACAAACAGTCTCCTGTTAGCACTCCCAGTACTGAAGTTTTTAACAAGGTTTGATACACATTTTCTATTTTAAGCCATGTCATGTCATGCTATTTATTGACAGGGGAGGAAATGGACCACAGTGGGCCCGTAGAAAAGAGTGCGTGGCGTGTGCGTGTGTGTTGGCGTGCGTGTGCTCTCGTCTCGGGTCGTTTTGCTAGCTGTCGCTATCCGCTGGTCAGCTGATCCTATTGAAT
>JAXIVH010000894.1:0-5000 GCA_036785325.1 Urophycis tenuis
TACACACACACACACACACACACAGATACACTCTCTCTATTTCTCTCTCTGTCTCACACACACACACAAAGTCACACACACACACACACACACACACACACACACACACACACACACACACACACACACACACACACACAAGCCAAGCTCAAAGCAGTAGGTTCAAGAAATGGCCATTGCCTTGAGGGTTAACTTTTTATCTTCTATGTATATTGTCTAACTGTTGTTGCACAACTTTTATCCTTCACTTTGGTGATATTTATTTTAGTGATTTTTATGAGTTAGGACTTTGCTGAGTCATTTTCAATAACCACGAGAAACAATTGAGTCAGCAACACACAGGCCTTTTCCTAGATTTTAGCTGACAGTTTTTTTTTTTTGGGTTGTATTCATTTTTAGACACTGGTTTCATATTATATTTACATGCATTGGGCAGAGCAGGGCTTCATGGATGGTTCATATTGTTTTCTAACAAGGACACAGCGGAAGAGTTGACTTCCAGATCTTTCAGAGGGAAATCTCAAAGTCACATTGCCGGAAGGAATGATGAATATGTATTTTAGGAGATGTATTATATCTTATATATATATATTGTATATACTGTTGAGAATGAGCCCCCAATAACACAAGCAAACTTGTTTAAATATTTGCTTGAGCCACAATCCCTCTCCAACTTTTAGCAAACCCAAACGAAAAGTTTGGACCATTTGTTGTTGAGTGATAGTTGCTAAGTTTCTCTTTGGTAAAATATCTCTGTGTAGAATGCATCACTGCCCCCTTTTCAGTCGTTGCTTTGGCTCTGAGCCGTCTCAGGCCTGAGGTTCTGTTACAACATAGCATGGCTGCTGCGTCCAAGATGAGCAGCAGATAAATAATATGAAACATAGCTTCAACCAGCCACCAAATATTGAATCAAGCAACATTTAAGCGACATATTCAACCTCGACACTCAACCTACACAAATGTAACTTATTTGATGTGCCCCTGTCTTGAATCCAGAGTCAAGCTATGCATATCTTCAAGTTGAAAGCATGTTATGCTAAAGGGGTGGAACCCAGAACAATTCAAACAGTAATTTCGTAGTCAGTCTCTCTCGCTGTCTCTCTGTCTACAGAAGTGGGCGTGCATGCCCGTTTGTGTGTGTGAGTGTGTGCGTGCCTGAGCGTGTGTGTCGTGTGTGGGCACGCTAGCATGTGTGTGGGTGTTTCCATTGTGACTGGCTCGAAGCTATAGTTGCTCTTAGTGAGACAGTGGCATTAAGTCACAAAATGAGCCCTCTTGGAACAGTCAGTCAGAGGAAGCCCATCATTCCAATGTTATTTCAACAGATCTTCAGTCAATAGTTGAGATTTGCTTGCAGGGTATTGGTATAGTGATTTAAGTTTTCTAAACTCTAAACTAGGATCAATACCCACTGATCCTTTCGCTCTTTGCCTGATACTTTTTTTTTTTTTTTTAGCCATAAGTCTGCAGCAGGCTGTAGCTTCACCCCGGGTTGACAGAGTGGTAGAGCTCAATCTGCTCCTGTGCTCGTGTCTCGCTTCTTCTCTACTTCAGCGGTCACATTTCACAACTTTTAGTGTGGGAACTTTGGTAAGCATCCATAAGGCAACATATAAACACATTTACACAATAACACAAACAATGCAAGTGCACTTGAGCCCCGATGATGACACTGCTTAACGATAACGAATGTGGACGCCGGGACGCCTCAAGTAAATATGCAGCCCATGCAAAACTCAGCATGAATCGCAACTAAACACTGGATGAATGTATCAGTGGTCAGAAGAGCACCGGAGCACTCGTTCTTGTCCAGCGCTACATTCACCAGAACGCGCCGTTATAATTAAATATTAACAGCGCTGCAGCACTTCCCACGGGTTCAGGTTCAGTCATTTGTAGAACTGCGTCCACAAAAGTGATTTGCCAAGTAAACACAAGCAACGAAATTAAGGGTTTCAAAGCAAGCGGTGAGTCAGGACTATGCGCTGAAGGCTCGCGTGCAGGGCGCAGGACCTGCAGTGCTGAAGGCTTCCGTGCAGGACCTGCAGTGCTGAAGGCTCCTGGGTGCAGAGTGTAGGACCTGCAGTGCTCAAGGCTCCCATGCAGGACCTGCAGTGGTGAAGGCTCCTGTGCAGGACCTGCAGTGCTGAAGGCTACAGTGCAGGACCTGCAGTGCTGAAGGCTCCTGTGCAGAGTGTAGGACCTGCAGTGCTGAAGGCTCCAGTGCAGGACCTGCAGCGCTGAAGGCTCCTATGCAGGACCTGCAGCGCTGAAGGCTCCAGTGCAGGACCTGCAGTGCTGAAGGCTCCTATGCAGAGTGCAGGACCTGCAGTGCTGAAGGCTACAGTGCAGGACCTGCAGTGCTAAAGGGTCCAGTGCAGGACCTGCAGCGCTGAAGGCTCCTGTGCAGGGTGCAGGGTGCAGGACCTGCAGTGCTGAAGGGTCCAGTGCAGGACCTGCAGCGCTGAAGTCTCCTGTGCAGGGTGCAGGGTGCAGGACCTGCAGTGCTGAAGGCTACAGTGCAGGACCTGCGGTGCTGAAGGCTCCTGTGCAGAGTGCAGGACCTGCAGTGCTGAAGGCTCGTGTGCAGGGTGCAGGACCCTGCAGTGCTGAAGGCTCCAGTGCAGGACCTGCGGTTGCTGAAGGCTCGTGTGCAGGGTGTAGGTCCTGCAGTGCTGAAGGCTCCAGTGCAGGACCTGCGGTGCTGAAGGCAGTGCAGGACCTGCAGTGCTGAAGGCTCCTGTGCAGGGTGCAGGACCTGCGGTGCTGACGGGCACGTGCCAGGATTACTCCTGCATTTGAACCACCTTTAATATTTAATTTTGATGAGAATCGAGTAAGAACATTTTATCCCTCTTGCTTTTCCCCCTACCGAAGCACTTTTCACTTGTCTAACTATCCCATTGATTCCAGTGATATCGTGCCTCAACACACACGTACGTTATGAGAAGCTGACTGCAGAAAAAGTTTGTTTGTTTTGGTTTGCCGCAGCATCAAAAGCCTTGTTGTTACTGTTAATTTACTAAAAAACATGAAACCCCCACCAACAGTACAGTTATTCAAACGGAACCACAGACCACAGCCCGCAGTGCACAACAAACCCGACCCGACCCGCTCTTCCGCAATGTGACATCATCGTTCACTGGCGGTGCCTCCTTCACTCACTGTAAGCACCCCTCCTCCACTGCACGCAGTGTCCAGTGTCCACGCAGCGCGTTCTGGTGCAGCATTACCCTTCAGTGGCCCGGGAAGCCGTGAGAAGTCTGTCTGGGAGTAGCCTTTAAATTAAGTAAGACAGCCGACTGCCATAAAGTATTTAACACCAGCATATATTTTTTACACAACTTGCCCTGAAGCACCACGGACATTACACTTACAGCACACACCACACACACGCACACACGCGCACACGCGCACACACGCACACACGGACACACAGACATACACGCACACAACAATGTCGTGATTTGTCAGCGCAATATCTATGCAATATCTATGCACATTGGCCATGCCATCATTGTATGTCCTGCCATGCCTCCGCCACCACCACCACCATCACCCCCCCCCACCCACCCCCTTTCTCCAGCAGAAACAGCAGAATTGTTTTGTTTGCCAGCTGGAAGCTTTACTGATTATTTAACTGCTCGGGGGCTTAGCTTGGCAGGCCATTGGGAGGAGGGGGGGGGGGGGCAAAAGTGGGAGGGGCAGAGAGGAAGAATTAGGGGATGAGGAGTTCAGCAGTGAGTGCATCTGCATTTAGCCATGTCTTGTGTGTGTGTGTGTATGTGTGTGTGTGTGTGTGTGTGTGTGTGTGTGTGTGTGTGTGTGTGTGTGTGTGTGTGTGTGTGTGCGTGTGTGCGAGTGTGTGCGTTGTGTGGCCTAAAAGCTTTAATGTGCGAGAATTTCGCTCTTTGCATTCTGAGCCGGTTTTAAGAGTTTCAGATCCGCTTCCCGGCCATTTGCTAGTGAGTTTCCCCTTCAGATGGCGGAGGTTTTATATCTATATAAATATATAAATACATATAGAACATATACATACATATCCATCACAACAGATCCGCTCAACGTGCGACTTACGTGTCGGTTTTAGCGTCTTATTGTCGCAGGCTGTCTATTTATGTCGTGTGGTCAGCGTTAAGGTGCTTTTCTCATGTCACTGCGTGCTGAAACACTCACCTCCCCTGGGATCACACAGACTCCACTCTGCTCTGCTGCTCCGGGCTCCGCTTGGCTTGAACCACAACGCAGGGAAAACCGGCAGAATGCGGCCGGCGATGACGACCAGCGGTGTCTCGGTCCGGCAGCGCGCTGAGGCCGATGAAGCACAGCGTGGCTCGTCTCACTTCACCGACAGAGATGATGCGCGATATGGAACGTGTGGAGCAATTAGGAGGTTATTTTCAGGCAGATACGTGCACACTCAAAGCCCTTTATAAGCAATGTCACGCACACATGGCGCACACACACACACACACACACACACACACACACACACACACACACACACACACACACAGACACACACACACACACACACACACACACACACAGACACACACACACACACACACACACACACACACACACACACACACACACACACACACACACACACACACACACACACACACAGAAACCAAGGCAACAATCAGCTCATAATAAACACTTAAGAGTTAATTGCCTTGCTTGAGCACGTGTCAGATTTGTTGGACTGAACCTGTGAATCTACAGCTGGTAGCTAGCCAGCTCTCATGCCTTCTGAGCAGTTAACACCTTTTTCTTACATATCTGAAGATATATGTTATATATTATACTAGAGTATACTACATATTTTGCTGCTTTGTTTTCAATTCTTAATTTTTCCTTCTCCATTGCTGCTCTCACTAAATCCGGGATGGCCTTATTTTTTTGTACTTATTGTATTTTATCTCCATCTTACTTTATTCGACTATTTTCTTTGATTGTCCTTCGAAGTGATGCTGCACATTTGACAATAA
>JAXIVH010000894.1:10000-20000 GCA_036785325.1 Urophycis tenuis
GCTCCGGTGACTCTGAACTCTGAACCGTCGGCGAAACCTTGCTTGGGACACAAAACATCTTGTCACATGAAAAAAAAAATATCCCCAAACTCCACCACCATAGTGGCTTATGAATGCTGCATGAAATGTGGCGTGCGTGAGCCAGTGTGCGAGTGTGCGTGTGTGTGCGTACGTACGTGCGTGTGTGCCTGTGTGTGTGTGTGTGTGTGTGTGTGTGTGTGTGTGTGTGTGTGTGTGTGTGTGTGTGTGCGTGTGTACATGTGCGTATTGCATTGGGCTGCTGTTGTTGACAGCCCTCTCTGTGGCATTGCGGGGGAGTTCCAGCAGAGGGGACAACACGTTTGGTCGAGGAAGAACTCGAGTAAAAAAAGCAGAAAATCTAGTATTTGCTGCCACCGACGACGAGCGCGTGCTGCCGCTTTCGCCGCCTCCCCCACTCCGTCCCGCGAGGGCGGGGGGAGAGAAGGAAGAGAAGTGGAAGGGAAAGGGAGGAGCGGAAGAGGGAGACAGTTGTCTGAATCAACATGTTTATTTTAACAGGGAAAAGTGGAAAACTAGGACAGTGGTATTGTTGCCGATGTCCCACGGCTCAGCGCCCTTCAATAGGACGTGCGCACGTACGCACGCTCAGGCGCGCACACACGCACTGATACAGACACACTGACGCACACGCACGCTAACGAACGCACACACACGCTTACGCAGACACACACACGCTCAGGCGCGCACACACACTGATACAGACACACTGACGTACACGCACGCTAACGAACGCACACACACACACACACACGCTTACGCAGACACACACACACACACACACACACACACACACACACACACACACACACACACCCATGCACACCCACACGTGCACACTGAGAGATCCAGCACCCTTGGGGTCCCTAGCTTTTAACTGGTGCTGTGCCAAATCTCCATACATTATAGTGAGGATTTATATTTAAAGGACGCATTTGCATAAAGTCAGTCACACTGGGATCAAACAGAGCAGAAAAAAAATAGATCGAAGTGCTTTGACTTATGTGTCTGCCACACACAGCCAAAGCCTTCTCAAATATGCACACGCACATATCACACACACATACTGTACATATCTATACTAATTAAATTTCAAGCTCAAACTATGATTTATCTCTTTGGCTGCCTGATTGGCTCCTGCTCTAAGAAGGATTCCAGGCCTAAAATTAAACCTATAAATAGCCTGATTGCATTAGATATGCAAATGAGGCACAGCTGGTGTGACTCTTTCCCACCTGTGACTCCTTGAGGTCCAGGGGTGAAACGCCAGACAGGTGAGGTTATAAAGGTCTCCGGGGGATAGACAGTTCTCAGTCACAATGGCAATGCAGTGTTGTCTTCTGACACGTCTTTTGAAGCATTATTAGAATGAGAATAATTGAAAGGTCAAGAACATACCTGAAAGGGGTTACCCGAGAAGAAGTAGACACAGCCGCGTTGAAGTACGAGTGGGACATGATACAATTTTGCCTTAAAATCGATGAAGTTACAAACACTGATGCTTTTGGCCATTTTGTGCCCACAGATTGATTCATTCTTGGTTTCAAAATATCCAACTGAGAACAATTGAGTCACTTCGACCAACATTTAAGCAAAATGTCCCCAAGGCCTGGACAAACTCGCAAAAACAGAAAATAGGCAACTTGTGTTTATATCGAATCATTACGTATTGAAATGTATGTTGTATAAAATGTTTGTAAAAATCAATATGCATTAGCTGGGAATAAAAGCTGATATTGAAAAATGAGGACGGAACACAGTATTTAGAAAAGCCATTAGCCGCTAGCTGTAATTTCAGTCACCTTTCATTTCGAATGGCTCTACAACTTTTTTTCTAACATGGTAAAGTTGAAAATGGTAACGTTTGAGTGATTCTCTGGCTCTATACATTCTCTTCTATTAATTTGATGTATAATGTATAGAATGTATTTCTATAATATTTTCTACCACTCGGACCGTGCCACTCAAGTGGAACGTGAGCGAAGATCTGCAGCGGGAACACTTATGGATCTGGACAGCCACGAACAGCGCACGGGGGCGGGGGGGGCAGTGTGTTTCCAACACGGTCCGCAAATGTCAACCGACGTTTGCGTCAATCGCGGCTGAGGTGGAAATGCCACGCAGTTAGCCTCTCTCACGAGGCCTTTCAAGACATGATGACCGCTGACTCTAATGTTAACAGTCATCTGGCGTTCCCGATGATGGCGCTTGTACCTTCGCTGAGGGGGTGGCGGGGGTCTTTAGACCGTTACACAAGCGCTTGCCTCGACGAATGCACCTTGAATAGTTCTGATGAAGGGATGCTGACTTTGTGAGGTTGGTTCCCGGCTGTGATTCATCCTTAGTGCTTTCTGCTGAAATCCTCGCTTGTGCTGGAGGGGAAATGAACTCTCAAATCACGGCCCCATTCACAAACAATTTAGGTGTGTGTTTCTTCTGTTTGTGCCGGTGCATGTTACGCGGCGTCTTGTATATTTTGTTAGACGTTATTTCTTGCTTTCTGAGAAAATGACGCATTCCATGCGTTGTTGCCATTCATATATGTCTTGTATGCCATTTCACTTTGGGCATGCACGCTAGACATGGCTATTCATATCATCATGAAGACATCTCACCTTTCATCTCACTTTTTTAACAAACATTCATTGTTCTGTAATAATTTCCATGCAAACGATGAATTGTTGTTTTCATGGAATTTACTTTTAAATGTAAAAAATAAATTGTGTGTTCTAGATGGAGGAATGGGAGCTTTGACATACAGGATTTCTGTACTGAGATGACTCCGAGCCTTTGGAAAGCCTGTGGTGGGTTTATGAAGAGAGTCCCAGGGGAGTACTTGTGAAAACATGGTTGAGTCCTTCAACAGGTTCAGAAGTGATCATTACAGGGCTGCTCTAATGTACAAGTCACAAGCAGAGCTGTGGCCTCTCAATTATTTCCTGGAGAAGAACTTTACAGTGCTGGGGGACCGAACATTTCAAATAAGAAACTCATCATAATTATATCCTCTACACATCCAAAACCAAGTCAGTTCTGATCTGAGAGGTAAGGTAATACTCCTGGTCTTGAGCACATTGTTAGGGTGGCTGTAATTGCTTTTCATTTCAAAACATGGAAAACACATTTTATTATAGTCTGACTTTATAATAAAGTATTGTTTTTGTTTTTTGCTGTCTTTATTTGACCAAACGATACAAACGTTAACTTAGATTAACACTCAATTCAAAGGTGTCAGGCCATTAGATGTTGAGAGGTTATACGTACAGCATCACATGTAGATGAGTGACTACAATGATCAGAGAAGCGCTGTGATCATAGAGAGTATGGAGTGACTGTTTGCTTGTAACTGTCAAGATAAAAGGTTACCTCACTTAAGAGGGTACACATGGCACCGCTGAGAAACAGTTTAATGTTAGCAGAGACTGGTTCCTCTCTCTCTCTCTTTTCTTTCTTTTTTAAATATATTAGCAGGTGGGCCCTGAGTGACAATCAGGCGGCCCTGACAATGTCTTCACTTCTCATTCGCGGAATTCCAGAGCACTGCGTCTTAAGAATACGACCGCAAGGCACTAGTTCCCTGCTTCGCCAACGGAGCACACTGAGCACACAAGGCACACGATGGTTAAATAATGTTCAAAGTGGTGTAAGGGTTCGCTGTTTTAACAGGTGTCGGCTATTTAAAGAGGTGGCTCTGCAAATCCCATCTTCAAACAGACATAAAAGAAATTAGATTAAATAGACACAGCAATACATGTCTCGGATATTTCAGCATATGTCCGCGCAGCCTGTTTAACGTGATTGGACTAACTATACAATATCCAACAGTGGACTAACTCTGAGACAAAAACCAACATATTTGAAAAAATCGAATTGATCCAAAATTGAATCAAGTGGTCCAGAGCCCCAATGAATGCACACATGTGAACTAAAAAGGAGAAGAGTCTGAACTTGTTCCGGAACCTGTGTGTCTGAGGTCCATAAGATTCTATTACCTTTTTAACTACAGGCGTGTTGTGTGTGGTTTGTGCACAGAGGACAGCGAGTCGGTGATCCATTGAATTGCGCGGCCATCTCAGGTCAGCTATAACAAGCTGACCACAACGTTAATTACCTTCTTGCTAAACCAAATTATTCAAAATTGTAACCAAATTTGAGCCGGAATCAAAAGGGGAAAAAAATTGGTCGAGTCGTCACGGAAAGCCTGTTAACATTTTTAGAGTGAGTCCCGACTGATATTCAACCATTCTCTAGCAGCGACTAAACCAATACAGCAATGGCACAGACATGCTTCCAAATAAGTCCAAATAACTGTGGTTCATCCAATAACACTATCTCCTCAGCAATAATGTGATTTCCTCTCACTGATCACAGGAATGTCAAGATGATGAGTACGAAATCAGTCAAACCATGTTATTTCTGGACTTTGGGACTCTGACTGAACAGATTTGAATCTAAAACATAAACAAAAAAACGTGTAATTTACGTTGGATTTAATTCAAATATTCAAGCGTTTGTATTTGTTTGTTGGTTTGCTGGTGTGTGTGTGTGTGTGTGTGTGTGTGTGTGTGTGTGTGTCTGTGTGTGTGTGTCTGTGTGTGTGTGTGTGTGTATGTGTGTGTGTGTGTCTGTATGTCTGTATGTGTGTGTGTGTGTGTGTGTGTATGTGTGTGTGTGTGTGTGTGTGTCTGTGTGTGTGTGTGTGTGTGTGTGTGTGTGTGTGTGTGTGTGTGTGTGTGTGTGTGTGTGTGTGTGTGTTTGTCTGTCTGTGCGCGCCCACATGACTATTCATATGTGTGAGGTCTTATGGCCCATATGGAGGTGCAACAGGAGCTCGTCCTTACATCTTGAGAGCCAACCTGATGTCTGACCATCTGCCAGGCTGCTACCGCGGGACCCTCAACATGTCACACTCAGGGCAGGCCCCCCCCCCCCCCCCCCCCCCGTCTCCGGTGCCCCCGTCCCCCTTCCACACGCAGCGTGTCAATGTGACCATCGCAACATGCAGACACCGGCAGCGGCTGGCCTGCTGGGTCACACTGGAAGACAGCGGTCAACGGGAGAGTCCACCTCCGCAACCACCCACACTCACACACACTCACACACACATGGACAGAGAAACACACGCACATGCATTGACACACACACACACACACACACACACACACACGCACTCACTCACACACACACACACACACATGGACAGAGAAACACACACACACATGCATTGACACACACACATACACACACACACACACACACACACACACACACACACACACACACACACACACAGGGACAGAGAAACACACACACATGCATTGACACACACACACACACACACACACACACAGGGACAGAGAAACACACACACATGCACACACACACACACACACACACACACACACACACACACACACACACACACACACACACGCACTCACACACACACACACACACACATGGACAGAGAAACACACACACATGCATTGACACACACACACACACACATGGACAGAGAAACACACACAAGCATTCACACACACACACACACACACACACACACACATGGACAGAGAAACACACACATGCATTGACACACACACACACACATGGACAGAGAAACACAAACATGAATTGACGCACACACACACACACACACACACACGCATATGCAAACAGTTCATTTGAAGGACGTCTGTTCTTCTCATGTTGTTTATGTTTCTTTTTTTTATTGAGCATGAGCAACATGCAGTATAGTTATTGTAAAGGCAATGACTTGGGTTTAATGGAAAGACGTTTCCTTTATGTTGCATATATGTAACATCCTCCATCAAGACAGAGGTAATAGCTGTCATCTAATCCTGTCCAGTGTTTGTGGGTAGGTTGGTTGTGCTGCAAAAATGTCACTGCATTACCTAGATCAGAACTACATTGCATACACAACACGTGTCATCGAGAAAACTTGCAATGCAAGTTGGGAGACTGGGAGGCAGAAAAGGCGTATCTATATTTTGAAGCGTCCATCCATCCATCCATCCATTTCTGCCGCTTATCCGGGGTCGGGTCGCGGGGGCAGCAGCCTGAGGAGGGAAGCCCAGACTTCCCTCTCCCCAGCCACTTCGTCCAGCTCTTCCGGGGGGATCCTGAGGCGTTCCCAGGCCAGCCGAGAGACATAGTCCCTCCAGCGTGTCCTGGGTCTTCCCCGTGGCCTCCTCCCGGAGGGACGTGCCCGGAACACCTCCCCAGGGAGGCGTCCAGGAGGCATCCTCACTAGATGCCCGAGCCACCGCAACTGGCTCCTCTCGATGCGGAGGAGCAGCGGTTCTACTCTGAGCCCCTCCCGGATGACCGAGCTTCTCACCCTATCTCTAAGGGAGAGCCCGGACACCCTGCGGAGGAAACTCATTTCGGCCGCTTGTATTCGCGATCTCGTTCTTTCGGTCACTACCCACAGCTCGTGACCATAGGTGAGGGTAGGAACGTAGATTGACCGGTAAATCGAGAGCTTCGCCTTTCGGCTCAGCTCCTTCTTCACCATGACGGACCGGTGCAGAGCCCGCATCACTGCCGACGCCGCACCGATCCGTCGGTCAATCTCCCGCTCCATCCTCCCCTCACTCGTGAACAAGACCCCGAGATACTTGAACTCCTCCACTTGAGGCAGAATCTCCTCCCCGACCCGGAGAGTGCACTCCACCCTTTTCCGGCCGAGAACCATGGCCTCGGATTTGGAGGTGCTGATCCTCATCCCAGCCGCTTCACATTCGGCTGCGAACCGCTCCAGTGAGAACTGAAGGTCACGGCCCGATGAAGCCAACAGGACAAGATCATCTGCGAAAAGCAGTGACGCAATCCTGAGGCCACCGAACCGTAACCCCTCAACGCCCTGGCTGCGCCTAGAAATTCTGTCCATAAAAGTTGTGAACAGAATCGGTGACAAAGGGCAGCCCTGGCGGAGGCCAACCCTCACCGGAAACAGGCTCGACTTACTGCCGGCAATGCGGACCAAGCTCTGGCACCGGGAGTACAGGGACCCGATGGCCCGTAACAGCGGGCCCGGTACCCCATACTCCCGGAGCACCCCCCACAGGGCTCCCCGAGGGACACGGTCGAACGCCTTCTCCAAGTCCACAAAGCACATGTAGACTGGTTGGGCGAACTCCCATGCACCCTCGAGTACCGCGCCAAGGGTATAGAGCTGGTCCACAGTTCCACGGCCGGAACGAAAACCACATTGCTCCTCCTGAATCCGAGGTTCGACTATCCTACGGACCCTCCTCTCCAGGACCCCCGAATAGACCTTACCGGGGAGGCTGAGGAGTGTGATCCCCCTGTAGTTGGAGCACACCCTCCGGTCCCCCTTTTTGAAGAGGGGAACCACAACCCCGGTCTGCCAATCCAGAGGCACTGCCCCCGATGTCCACGCGATGCTGCAGAGACGTGTCAACCAAGACAGCCCCACAGCATCCAGGGCCTTTAGGAACTCAGGGTGGATCTCGTCCACCCCCGGGGCCCCGCCACCGAGGAGCTTTTTAACCACCTCGGCGACCTCGGCCCCGGAGATAGGAGAGTCCCCCCCCGAGTCCCCAGACCCTGCTTCCTCAGTGGAAGGCGTGTTGGTGGGATTGAGGAGGTCTTCAAAGTATTCCCCCCACCGATTCACAACGTCCCGAGTCGAGGTCAGCAGCGCCCCGTCTCTCCCATACACGGTGTTGACAGAGCACTGCTTCCCCCTCCTGAGACTTCCCCCGGCTCGGCGCCTGTACGTTGGGGTTCACCCCGGTAGACGAGAGGGTAGCCTCCCTCCGCCTTCAGGTGGGGGGACGGGTCCTGACTGTCGTTTGTGCTTATGCACCGAACGGCAGTTCAGAGTACCCACCCTTTCTGGAGTCCTTGGAGGGGGTGTTAGAAAGCGCCCCGTCTGGGGACTCCCTTGTTCTGCTGGGGGACTTCAACGCCCATGTGGGCAATGACAGTGAGACCTGGAGGGGCGTGATTGGGAGGAACGGTCCCCCAGATCTGAACCCGAGTGGTGTTTTGTTGTTGGACTTCTGTGCTCGTCATGGACTGTCCATAACGAACACCATGTTCAAGCATAAGGGTGTCCACATGTGCACTTGGCACCAGGACACCCTAGGCCGCAGTTCGATGATCGACTTTGTAGTTGTATCATCGGACTTGCGGCCGCATGTCTTGGACACTCGGGTGAAGAGAGGGGCGGAGCTGTCAACTGATCACCACCTGGTGGCGAGTTGGCTCCGATGGCGGGGGAAGATGCCGGTCAGACCTGGCAGACCCAAACGTTCTGTGAGGGTCTGCTGGGAACGTCTGGCTGAATCTCCTGTCAGAACGAGCTTCAACTCCCACCTCCGGGAGAGCTTCAACCATGTCCCGGGGGAGGCGGGGGACATAGAGTCCGAGTGGACCTTGTTCCGTGCCTCCATTGTTGAAGCGGCCGACCGGAGCTGTGGCCGTAAGGTCGTCGGTGCCTGTCGCGGCGGCAACCCCCGAACCCGCTGGTGGACCCCAGCGGTAAGGGATGCCGTCAAGCTGAAGAAGGAGTCCTACCGGGCCTTTTTGGCCCGTGGGACTCCTGAGGCAGCTGATGGGTACCGGCGGGCCAAGCGGGGCGTGGCGTCGGCGGTTGCGGAGGCAAAAACTCGGGTGTGGGAGGAGTTTGGTGAGGCCATGGAGAAGGACTTCCGAAAGGCTTCGAGGAGGTTCTGGACCACCATCCGGCGTCTCAGGAGGGGGAAGCAGTGCTCTGTCAACACCGTGTATTTTGAAGCGTAATACATGGAATGTATTCCAATGGATACAATTGTTTCTGTGTCACCAATGGAAGTTGGATATACTCACAATTCCAGTATGATTGAAACAATTAGATGATAGTAGTTTTATAACATTGGACTAAAGAGTAATTAAGAGCTACCATACAAATCAATTGAGATAAAACACTGACAGATATGTGGTTAGCTAGGGTACAAGCATATATATATTCATTCTCGAATGAGGGCAACAAAGCATTTCAAAAGTTAATGCAGGCTTTTTACAAACAATAGATCATTTACAAAACAAAATAAATAATTTCATCAAGCCGCTTGAACTAATTGCTCAAAAGAACGCGCTGGCTTTAAGAACTTGCACATCAGCTAAAACACATAACACATGATACTAACAATACTAAATAACCTTCCACAATGGCCATTGTTGTATGCTGCTGTTGTATGCTGTTGTATTCCTACACATTGGATACAGTGCTTCAGATTAACTCAATTGCATACTCAGGTGTAATGGTCTCTAACAACCAATATAATACTATTGCGGCAAGATACTTCCAATCACATCAAACTTTACCAACAGCATTCACACCCTTTGCCTGCCTACAGTTACTTCTTCCATAGAATGCATGGCTCTCCTGCCATGTCTGCTGTGGGTTCGAACAGCCAATTGATGTCGAGTTGCAGCACCTGAGGAAAGCCTTTCTGACATGTTCTTTTTTTTTTCTTGGCTGTGCTTGCAGAAGAAGAAGGCATAGCTGCAGATGGATTGTAGCTTTTACTGCCCCAACCTTTCTCCTCTTGCATTGAGAAAATCCTCTCCCCACACATTCTTTGTCACCATAATGGATGACAAAAATTTTCCCTTGAGTGAGAATTCAAACAAAACACTGTGCTTTAACGTTACAGGCAAAAACTATGATCGTGAGCGTGAGGAATGAATTGGTCTTGCAAAAGCATGTCTGAATTGGGGGAAATCCTCCATGCCTTTTGTACTGCCACTTCCAATATTGTGATTGAAGAGCATGCACGTCATCTTTAAAGCATTCCCCTTTCCTTTGACTGCATTACAACAGATATGATTGTGCCATTGCATAATCGTATCAACGACAAAAAATTGCAAAAACTATTTAGGGTATTCTGTAAGCAAGAGTGTGCTGTCATTATCTTGAGCCCTCCAA
>JAXIVH010000894.1:30000-32500 GCA_036785325.1 Urophycis tenuis
CGAGATAGTTAGAGCCGCCAAGGTTCTCAAGAGTCTCGGCGTTGGCTCACAAATAATGCATGCGCCGTATGTGTGTGTGTGTGTGTGTGTGTGTGTGTGTGTGTGTGCCTGTGTGTGCAATGTGTTTCTCTCTACATGATCCAGCCCACAGTATGTTCATTAAGCAAAATAATGTTCCTGATGAGCAGGACATCACACCCCACGGATCGGGGTCAAAGTGCAACTCCGTCGCCACGACAACGGACACGACATGTGGTCAGAAAAACCTCCACACTGAGATCGCCGGGCTGGGGGCGAGCTTCCGACAGCCACCGGCCTGCCGCTCATGAGCAACACTGTCTCCGCGGCTAATGATCTATGATAATAAGAACTCAAAAGGATCGGCGTGTCTTTTAATGAGTTCAGTCATTATAATCCAGCTCCAGACTCCGGGGCGAAAATGTGAAGCTTAACTGTTAATGAAAAAAAAAAAAAAGAGGAACAAAATAAATCAAGTCTTATCCCCTTTTTATTTATTTGTTCCCATTTTGAGTTGCCACTCAAGGCATTTTAGGGATTTAGTTTCGTGAAGTCATACTAAAAATGAGTTATTGTGTTCAATTGTGTTTAGCGGTGCTTTCTTGTCAAAAACGGTTCAAGGTAATTACAGACACTTTATTGAATAACTTCAAGTGATACTATGATATATATATTTTACATTTTAGAACTATTTATACTGCTATACTATATTGCACTATACTAACTAAAAAGTAAAAGCTTGTTGGAGAGGAATTGTAATCACAATAATATGCTGAGAAGCTGGATAAATCCCTAAACAAACAACAATATTGATGCATATTGGCTGCAAGTATTTTTGTTAATATTTTTAATAGACAATAAAATAAATGCATCACATAACTTCTTGTTGATGAAGTGGGCATTTGGGGTTTCAAGGTGAAGTTGGAAATTTATTTATTTGGAAGTTGCTATTTATTTATTTTGTAATTGTCAATGCAACCAGCTTCAACCAGTAAAAATACACATCCAATCCTAATTATTCATTATTTCACACGCTTTCTGTATCTTTCTATTTTTTTTTATTTATTTTTTTTACAAATCTTGCTGTTCTCCTCTGCCCTGTATTATTCAGAAGTTGGCTGGTAAATAGGTAGTAAATGTTTAATTACTCACCGTAATGAACAGCAACAAGTGCGATGTCCCACTTTTCAGCTGTGTCCTCCTTTGTGTCCTGCTTTCGGCTGGCAGCATCCCACATTAATTGAACTTACTGTTCGTTTATTCTCTAATATCTAAATAAATGATTTGAAATCGTGCGCAGTGCAAAACAAAGCAAGAGGTTTGGAATTAGTGGGAGTGAGGCACGGGCGTAAACACAACCATCCTACTTGGCAACCAAGATGGCAACTCCAACCGGGCAGGAGGAATGACCCGATTCTTCAAAAGAAAACATGAAATCAACCACTAAAGGGTACGTAAACACCCTCGCTTTTCGGCGAATCGCGAATGTCCGTCTATGAGTTTCAGAAAATGCAGCCGGAGCACTCTTGAAAAAGTCCCAAAAGCTTTGGGGGGAACGGACACATTGGGGTTCATTAGGAACAAGGGCAGGAGGTGTTGCCCAATGTTCTCAAAACCCATGTCACACTTGCCTGAACCAGTGTGTGTAGCCAGGAGCAATTGACCACTCTGGAAAACGCTCTCTGGAGGAAGCAGCAGACTTCACATATTTCACAGGGAATTTACCCTGTTTCACAACTTTATGCTTTATATCTTTTTGTGTAAAAAGAACACCGATACTTTGTGACGGGCAAAGGGAACCGTTTCCAACAACAAAAAAAAAAAGGATTCTTGCAGTTAACTTACCCTTTAATCATCCGGATCATATGCCATGCTAGGCTAGTCAACGGCCTGTGCTTCCATTGGCTCCATATGAACAACGATAACAACAACGACCTCGATGTTGAGTCGGTATATATTTGCAATGAATAATGTTGGACTTTTTTTTTTAAACACTTCTGAAGCACTGAACTCCTCCCAGTGCACAATGTCACGCCGACGCCCCCGTAGCCTCGCTGAATAAAACATCCCAATAATTCATCCTGAGTATTCATCAACTCATTAAGTATTCATTCGTCAACCCCAAAACGGTGTTCCATAGTGGGTAAACCATAGGATGACAGATAGGAACGGTATTGGGTGGGAAAGACTAAGGAAAGAGTCTGGAGGAAACACAATCAACAACAAGAACAACACCATCGACGACGACCAGGATCAGTGGGTGGGCTGTAGGTCCGACAGAAACATCCCAAAGTGCACAGCGACACACACACATGTCGATACACACGTCGATACACAAACACAATCTCAATGGGCCGCGGCCACAGAGGCGTCAGACTAAAGCAGACGCGTACTTAATGTGATGAAGGACACCTGCGCCGGTGCTCCGACCACACCGCGGTGAAAAGGATCCATCAAGCGGTGGTCCACTCGTCGGGTCTGG